>OZ012707.1:17839594-17907700 GCA_963942595.1 Cylloceria caligata | reverse complement strand
GTTCCAATAATAAAACTATCCTTGTATCTTATTCCTTTCAAAGGGAGGGTTACGGAAAACACACCGGGTTTCTCGGGGTGGGATGTAATCATCTCGAACGAGACTCTACATATAATTACGATCGAACTTCACAACAGGTAAGTTCGTCTGATTGTTTAATTATATTACGAGTCTCGTTCTCGAGATTTCAAATGTAGATGTTCAGAAATAGCAATACACTCAAACTGGTTAAACACAAGTAAACAATAAATTGAAGTATTGGGCTGCGGAACCTATCGCAAAACCGTAGCTCCGAAGTCTGCTCCCGTCGGTTTAATCGGCCGATTATAAAATTTCGCGAACACGTGCGACCCTTGAGACCACCCGGCCGTATTTTTAATTACGGCTATGTCGATACCTTTCGCTAGGGCGGCTGAAGTGGACGCGTGTCTTGTACTATGGGCTTTAAATTTTGAATTGATACCGCTTTTTACCAGTATCGACCGAATCCATCGACTAATAGTCTCCCTAGACGCATCCTTAAACGGTTTTCTTGATGTTATCAAGACGTTTGTACAATCGCCTCTTAACGACTTGGTCACTTCTAAATATCTTTCTAGCGTACGTGCTATGCACAGCTCTGGTTTTTCTTTAAAAAACGGTAGCAATAATAGAGGCTGACAAGCACCCAGGCGTGATGTTTTTATTAACTCCGATACCTTTATCTCAAAACCCTTGACGAACGAGTGATGTCTTTGATTTTTATAACCGCGAAGGATTGAGCCCTGTGCGTTGTCCCCAGGGCTAAAAGCGTTACAAGCTTTTCCGATAATGTTTGCATGCTAAGTTCCTCCAAGGGATATAAGTTCGAGATGAATGAGAGAACCGGGGCTACGTCCCACGCCTCGTCGTACCTCGGCTTAATGGGTCTAAGGCGAAAGATCCCCTTGAAAAAACGACTTATCACCTTATCGTTTGTAACGTCTTTGTGCTCTTAGAGACTACCTTCGTACGGACAAGACCGCCGAGTCTAGCGCCGTTATAACCGCCAAGAATAAAGTTTGAACGATCTTGCAATTTGTATTTTTGATTCAAGGTTGTGCTCATCGAGACTACCTTCGTACGGATTACACCGCCGAGTCTTGGCCATAGTGAAAAAATTTTACGCTCGATCCATGTTATATTCGACTCAAGATAACTCTCTTAGATGTTATCTTCGACCGGCTATGCCGCCAAGTCTGCGTGTCTGCGTACGTCGAGTATACAACCTTTTTGTATTTCTCTCGACTGATTCCTGATCATTTTCGTTGGAATTGTCGCGATCGAGAACGACCGTGTTCTGTGGAGTGTCCTCGTCACTCTCCGAGCGATTCGACTCTGTCGCAGGGTCTATAGATTCGATTAACTTCTTCAACTTTTTCAGGATTATTCCGTCGTTTATCGTTATTCATCTTTTCAAACCTTTGGAATAAACACGAAAATCTAAACACGTGCGCAACCACCGCGCACAAAAAACGTTATGACGTAGGATGGGAAACGAACGGAGCGCTAGGCTGAGGGGCTTCGCTCTTTTCTTTTTTTATATAAGCTCTGAATACGGGGCTCTATCGCGTGGAAGTAAACGGTAATACATTTGTAATCTCGAGAACGAGACTCGTAATATAATTATCTTTATATTAGCAGTACACTTACACGAGTGCATGACAACAGCTTTGTTTTGGCTTGAGATCACTGATCTCATGTGTGCACCCTGTGCGTCATTGTGTACATACTGTCAGTTTATGATTTCGGATTTTAAATCAATTGCTGTGTAGTTGATATTATGGTGGATATGATGCTGACCGGCACTTATCTTTGTCTTTACCTCACTTATCACCGTATAAATGCAAGCATAGTCTATTTATCACTGACTTATTATATATTGTAAATTCAATCTTTCTCCCTCTTGTGCTGCGGTGGGTGGTGCTCGTGGCTGAGCAGATTCTCTCTCTCTCTCATCGTATTACCACCCTGGATACTCAGTCAGAGAGTACTCGTGAGAAGATAGCTGCTATCAAGAAGGACAACCACTGGATGAAATCACGTCCGGATTTATTATCGAATCATGTATCGAAGATTGATGATCAACCTCAATAGCTTTCGACATCTGTTTCATCTTCTTCGCTATTGTGTGCAGAAGTCACTATATCAGGAGTACCATCAACTATTGAAGACACACCTCAAGTTATTGTTGCGAAGGTTTTTCATGCTCTTGGTGTCACGAATCTCCTAAGTGACGTCTTAGAAATTCGCAGCTTCGAAAAAAATTAAAATCGTACGATTGTAGGACAGAACAATTCAGCACTTATGACAGCTTAATGCGAATCACAATATTCCTAAAATTTATTTCATGACCTTGAAATCGCAACAAGTTAGAGAATATTTCATCGGCAAAAAGCGAGAAAAAAAACCTTCCTCTTAATGAAGTTTTTGATACGGACCAACGTGGTTCAATATATGTAAATGAGTATATTCCTGCAGTGCTCCATAATCTATTATGCCTTACAAAAACACGAGTGGCTGAAAGAAAATACAAATTTGTGTGGACACGCTCGGGAGTAATTTATGTTAAAAAAAGTAAGGGTCAGCCATCGATGAGCATTGTTACGCTTGCAGATTTGGAAAAACTAATTTGACTACCTACATGTCGATCAGTTGCATCTCCTTTATTGTCGCCCCATGTTTAAATATCGCTCAATTCTATGCTAATTCACTGCGAGGACATATGGAACTCATTTAATCGACTATTGCTGAGCGCGCTTTCCACATTATTTCTATGTGTGAAACGTGGCTTCATTCGTATGTTTCAGATGATTTAGTACGAATTAATAATTACTTTCTTATACGCAACGATCGTGAAGATAGAGAAGGAGGTGGTGTCACATGCTATGTTCATTCGTCCCTAAAAGCTAAAGTTTTGACATCTTCGCCGATAGATTTTTCGAATGGGCCAGAATATTTAATTATTGAAATTACAGGATCAAATTCTGAGAAACTGTTGTTCACATATGTGTATAGACGACCAAAAGGTCGAATGCTTGAAGATTTCATGCAATTTTTATCTTGTTTTTCTCATGCTTATAACAATATTATTATTGCTGGCGATCTCGACTGTCACCTAACTAGTAATAATTATGAGTCGAAATATCTACGTCATTTAGCTTTCTCACAGTCGCTTCACATTATTGATTCACTACCGACTCACGATACTGCGACCTCAGACTCGTGGATCGATGTGTTCGATATCGATAGTGAAGATAAGATACAATTGTTTGTTAAGTCAAAATCACCGTATATAGCGGGTCATGACTTGTTGGAACTCCATTATAAGTTTGATACTAAACCCATAATCAATCGCACTATTACTCGCCGGGCTTATAAAGATCTAGATGTTACAGGTTTTAGCGACTCATTATCAAATGGTTTTAATATTCCCATTCTTCATGACTGCATTCCAAACTTAAATTTTATTGATAATTCAAGAGGACATACATTACCAAACAATATTGATATGATTGTTAATACGTTCTCAGATATATTTTTAAGATCTTAAGATAATTATGCACCGTTACAAACTCTTCGTGTATGTCGACCGCCGGCGCATTGGCTCTCACAAAACTTGAGAGACCGCATATCTTTAAAAAATCGATAATATACTAGAGCACGAAAATCAAGCAACCTTCTAGCTCTATCTATTTTCAGAGAGCATAGAGACCAACTTAAGAATGATCTAAAACAAGCTAAAAATCATTATTATATTCAGAAATGGACTGATATTACTGAGCCGAATAAGTTATGGAAGACGCTAGCAACACTGGGTCTAGCTAAGTCTTCACGTCCATCTCCGCTCAACTTCTTTGAACCGGATGAACTTAATGCTTTTTATTCGACTGTGTCCAGTCAATTACCGCTATGTTCCTATAGTGAGTCCAGTACTCTGTGTTCAGTTGTTCAGTCACCACAAAATGTATTCATTTTGCTGAAATGACTACAGACCAAGTTCACTCCGTTATTACATCTTGCTCTAGTTCTAAGTCTTTTACGTTTGGTCCTGATAAAATTGTGCTATTCTGAGTAATGAAATCAATCCAGGTTTCATGCCCATTACTAACGAATATCTTTAATATGTCACTACAATTGTCCGAGTTGCCGAGGTGCTGGAAGAAAGCTTATCTTCGCCCATTATCCAAAATTAAAACATCCCTCTCTCCGTCTGATACGCGACCGATAGCGAATCTTAGTGAGCTGTCGAAAGTACTTGAGCGACTAGTGCACAGGCAATTACGGATTGGATTGAGGTGAATAAAATATTCGACCCACGTCAAACAGGGTATTGAAGCGCTCATAGTACACAATCTGCGCTACTGCGCATATATGAAGATGTCAGGCAAAATATAGATAAAAGGCATATTACCATCCTAATCCTATTTGATTTTAGTAAGGCGTTTGACACTGTCCCCCATTTCTGTCCCCATTCTTTTGAAACTCAAGAAAATAGGGTTTGCGGGACCAGTAAACCAGACTCAATGGATTTTTTCTTATTTGACAGGGAGGACGCAAGCGGTGGTAGATGAGCATGGTAGTTGCTCTTCCTGGCTATCTACTACCTCGGGAGTCCCTCAAGGTTCGGTCTTTGGTCCGCTACTTTTATCGCTTTTCATCAACGACATAGGTTGTGTTCTTCAACATTCTCGACACATAATTTTCTGTGATGACACACAGATTTACCTCAGCTGCTTGCCATCCCAACTAGCCGAAGGCCTAAAATGAATATCCGAAGATGTATATGCCATTGCTCACTTCGCAGCTAGTAACGGTTTGAAACTTAATACAGTCAAATCGAAAGGTATTGTACTAGATAGCAATTCTTATTCTCGGAAATTCGACTTCAGCGCAGTATCGCGTATCTCTTTAAATGATACGACTATTCCTTTTATTGATGAGGTGCGAAACTTAAGGGTGATGCTACATAGCAACCTATCGTGGCGAGCTCAAGTCAAGAATATCTCACAAAAAGTTCACTTTACCATCTACAGATTAAAATTCCATCGAACTGCGCTTTCGTATGAATTAAGAATATTGTTGATTACTTATCTTGTTTTCCCTCTTTTGGATTATTGTTGTCTAGTCTATCACGGCCTAACTGAATAATTGAACACGACACTCGAACGGCTCATAAATACTTACATTCGCTTTATTTTTTATCTCCGACTTGACACGCACATACCATCTTATAGATGTAATATTTCTATGATCTACGATGATACATTTCTATGTACAACGTTATCGGTAAGAAAGCACCAGCCTATATTCTCGAGTTGTTCCAAAGTCAGGGTGAAACGTCTCAGCGCTCTGAGAGGAGATCACGGTCCGAATTTATCACACCTTTGTATCGTACAACGACTTATCAACAAGCGTATTCCATCTCAGGAATCTCTCTGTGGAATTCTTTACCGATACTTATTACTTCGTCGTCTAGCTTAGATATCTTTAAGAAACGTCTATATGTTCATTTGTTTAACCATGTAGATTTGGTTTAATATTTTCTGTTACATTGTTAACTCTAGAATTTTTGTTTATTATATTTAAATGGTATATTTTGATTAGTGATATTTTGTTATTTCTCGATTACGTTAGGATTTCTTATATTTTGTTATTTTGTTATTTTATTTTGATTTCAATATTCTGTTACTTTGATTATAATTTCATTGATATTATACTCATGTTGCCAAAGGTTCACCAAGGCATAAATAAACTATCAATCAATCAATCAATCTCTCTCTCTCTCTCTCTCTCTCTCTCTCTCTCTCTCTCTCTCCGTCTCTCGGTATAGACAATGTACATTAGTTGGTGTTATTTAGTCCGAAAATGGTAAATAGTGAATATGATGTGTGAATTAGTTTGTATGGTACTCAGCGATAAAAGCTGATCCGGTAGTTATTAAAGTACCAACGTGTAAGAGTCAACGAGTGCGGTGCGAAGGATATTAATTCAAAGTCACACCGTTATCTGCCGTTAACTAACGGTGATATCCATCAGTGGCAGCGGTCGGTAACGCCGACATGATTGAAACCGAATATGCTAAATACAGATGCTCTGCATATAAGAAAGAAATAAAAAACGTAGTTCTGCAATGCAGAAAGTGCATAAAGAGTTTCTTCCACCCGGGATGTGCAAGTAAACATAAGTCTTATTTAGACAACGAAGTAGTGAAATGTGAAGGTCCATTTCAGGAAATTCTCCTTGAAGCAGAAAAAACAGAGAGGAGGAGGACACCTGTGACGGGGAGTGGTACAGAAAGACTGGGATCAACTAGACGCCGAAAAGTCGCTACCAATCAAAATTAGAGATGATTTTTTCATCTTTACCAGTTTGCAAAATCGCACAACCCGCTAGGGCGGGAAGCAGCAACAGGAACAGCAGCAGCAAGCAATCGAACATGGATGTAAAGATAGACTGGTTGGTGAATGCAGTGAAAGAAATTAACGATGCGGTTGCATATAAGAATGAAATCAAAAAGCAAATAATCCGGGAGGAGTTGGTGACCTTCATACAGGAACTAGAAGAAATGAAACAAAATTTTCAAGAGGGTAACATGGAAGTAGTGGGAAGTGGATGAAATGTTATAGTGAGATGGTAAAAGGACAGAATTAAAGTATACTGACTGTTAAGTCGAAGAAAGCGCCCGAGAGTGAAACAACCAAGAAAAGAGTAAAAGAAATAAAAGATATAAAAAATTTAGCTGTAGGTATAACAAAATTCAGAAAAGGAGGTAAAGGATCAGTAATACTTAGGTGCGAGAGTATGAGAGAGATCAAGCAGCTGAGAGACACAGTGAGTGAAAATCTACTGAAAGACTTTCAGATCGTGGAAACAGAAAGAAGATAAAACTAAAGTTAAAAATTCTAAATAGTGATGAAGATGAAATGGAACAATAAGATGAGAACTTAATAGACACGATCAAGAAGCAGAACAATATCGATAGGAAAGAAAAAGGTTTTTATATAAAAGTAGTAAACGAGATTACGAAACCTAAAACTAGAATAGGTGACAACGAAGAAGGCTCGGTAATACTCGAGGTAGATGAAGAAACACATGAATTAATACTAAGAAGAGGAAAAATAAATATTGAATGGAAAGAATGTATGGTATTTAACCATTATAGTGTGAGAAGATGCTTCAAATGCTGGAGTTATTACCATATTGCCAAAAACTGTACACGACAGGAAACTTGTCATAAGTGTGCAGGAAATCACAAATATAATGAATGCACGATAACAAAAAAGAAATGTATAAATTGTGTGTACAAAAATAAGATGTACAACCTGAAAATAAATGATGGACCTGACGCTCTGAGTATAGAGTGTCCAACGTACATCAGAGCAATAGCGGAGGAAAAAAAATAAACGGGCTGGAATTCCAATAAATAGCAGCTACGGAAAGAGGCACTTATATACACAAACGCCCAGAGTGTAGAGGCACATCAGGATGAAATCCATGAACAGATTATGAAGAGGATGAACCCGCCGCTACTGGCGCTATCGGAGACTAGGCTGACATCAGATATTGAAGATAGTGAGGTCAACATGCCAGGTTATAGTGTCGCTAGATGTGATTCGGAAAATAGAAACACAGGGGGAGTTATGTTATATATAAGAAACGATATTACATCTGAAGTGATATTAAGGGAAAATATGATACCTAACTGTTAGTGTATAGCGATAGAAGTGAGAGAAATGTATTCAGAGGTGTGATCGCTACTGTGTACCACTCACCGAGTCCATCGGACGGGGACTTCATACGATTCTTAGAGGATATAATGGAACTATTGGCAGTGGAAAAACAATGTATAATGGTAGGAGACTTTAATATAGATTTAAGGAAGGATTCGTTTTATGCGAAAAAGTTAACAACAGAAATGTCATACTTAGGTATGAAACAATATATCGATAAACCTAGGAGAGTTACGAAAGATACGAGTAGTAAAACTTTGATAGATTTAGTATTTGCAAACGATAATGTGAACTATAAAGTATATGACACACCGAAGATAACAGATCATTCGTGGATAAATGTTGAACTAGTTTAAGCAACGAGTGAAAAAATACAGAGAATTTATTAGTAGCGATTATAGGAAATTGCATATAGGTGAATTGTTCAAAGCAATAGAAGAAAGAACAGAATATAGAGATGATTTAGATGTGAACGTAAAAGCAGAAAAAATTGTTCAGAGTATAGTAAATACATTAGATACAGTAGCACCAAAGAATAAGTTTAAAATTCCAAAAATATGGGAAGGGTAAAAATGGTATTCAGATGACATAAAAATAGCTACAAACAGAAGGGACAAAGCGTATATCAGAGCGATGCATACATGCATTGAACAAGATTGGATACAATTTAAAATAGAAAGAAATATCGTAGTTAAATTAATTAGAAGTGAAAAGAAAAGGTATTATGAAAGCACGATAGATGATAATAAAAATGACCATGCAATGATGTGGAAAACGCTAAAAGAAGTCATAAGAAAAGAAAATGTGGACGCGAAAGAAACAAATCATATAGATTTTGAAATATCACGGAACATGGGGGAATGTAATTTAGCAGATAAGTTCAACTTGTATCATATACGGAGTATTGATGAGATAGTTAAATCTATAAAGGAGGGATGTAGAAACGGTCGGAGAACTATTTACGTTAGAGTATATAAGGGAATTTAGAAAACTCTGATCTCATAGATATAGTAACGGTATTTTTACGTTATCATTAATTGTTTGTCTTCTGGGGAGAAGAATTCGCGCTCGAACACGAACAAAATTAGTTATAGACTTCTGAAGGAGATATAAGTGGGGTTTATTTAACAATAAATTGTAACATAGTTACACTGTTTAGCTTATTTTATTATTTCGAACGGCTATAAAAGCCGAGAATATATGCGAAAACACTTGCGAAATTAGACTCGATACAAAAGCACCGAGGTTTGCGGACATGAGGCCATCGCACCTAGTATAAAAACTAGAGCTGTCACCGCTCCGGAATTCCCTCGACGTAAACAGCAGGTCAGCGACCAGCTGGCTATGCTCGGCGGCGAGGGGAAAGCGGTGAGCGCGGCAGCGGCGAACCGTAAAAGTCTAAAGATGCGTTACATTTAAAATTACGATGGAAAAATAGGCAGAGGGGACTGCGGCAAGGGGAAGCCTATAAAAGTTCGGTGCGGGGAGAGAGGAGCTCTCTTAGCGCCGATAACATCAGTGTAATAGTACAAGGCAATCAAGAAACGAAACATTCTGAAATTACGAGTTAATATAAAAAAATTGATGATCGATTATATTATACTTTGTAAAAATTCGGGTTTCGATAAATAAAAAATCGAGTCAGTGAAAAACGGAGATCGCAGGAAAAGGAGAGACAGGCGAGTCACATTGATAACATACAAAAATTCGCATCAGTTCAGTGAATACATTTAAGAAAATAGTTAGCTAAGCGAATAGAGTAAGTGCATAGAATTAATTAAATACGATTAAGCGAATAGGTGTAAAGTGAATAGAATTAAGTAAATAGAGTTAAGTAGAGAAAATCGATGAAATAGAATTAGGTCACAAATATTTAAAGGAAATAACAGTAGGTCAGCTAGCATTTAAACAGGAAGGATGATCGAGAAGAGTATAAGCAAGTGAGAGTGCGAAAGAGAACGCCAGACGGTGAATCGTGTGTCAGATAGAGAGGAAAAGAGAGCAACGAGCGAAACATTGGTTCGACGAGCGAGGTAGGCGAGTCTGGTGGTGGTGTGTGTGTGTGTGCAGCGAGCGTACCGCTCCATACCAGTGTCGGAAATCATAACAGGAATTGCAAGCCGAGAATACCGAGAATCTGTGTACACGAAATAAAATAAGAATTATAAAATAATCATAGAAATTACGAAATTTAACGCAGTGTACGTGTTGGAAATTCAGCTGGCGCACGGCGATCGATAATCGTCGTGCGCCTACCTGTTGCGCTGCTTTGCTACACGTTGTTCGGTTGAGTCGGAGATAGCCGAAGCATGGGCTTCGCGAAGCCGAGGATGTGCCTCGTTGGCACGCCGCGTCAAGCGAGAGGATGTCTCTCTCGCTTGACTTCGGTTTCGCTCACCGGCTATCTCGCTCAACTGACTCCAGCGCCCAACGAAACTTTCATATTCCGCAGCCATTTTGGAAATTTTGACACTTTTTCGCACGCACCGGCAAGAACAGCACGCATCCAGACTCTCGGACTGTTTCATGGATTTATACATCGGACTCGCTCAACATCTCGCTCATCAGGACTCATTTGCTCAAGGTAAGAGTACATTGACATAATTTGGTAGAAATTCACTGTCAGTGAGGAGAGAAATACGGTGCATCACCACTTTGGCTCACTCGTGGCGTGCGCTGCAGCACATGCAGCATCATGCTTTCCTCACTTGCTTTAGCCGGTATAATTAATATAATTATACCGGTGTGGTCTATTCACTGTGCTTTCCTCCAGAAATTCTGCTAGGAAAGCACAGTGACTATACGCAGTTCATTTGTACAGCCTCAATATCTGTTTGTATTGTGCTACGCAGTGCTGACTGCGTAGCTGAGTTCACATAGACCAGCACTCCTGCAATATTTGCTGAGAGTGCTCTCATTATTAATTCATTGCAGCTACTCTGCAATACAGTGCTGAGTAGTTGCAGCGAGTTACGCACACATTTTCGCACTCAATGGCATCAGCGTGTCGTGCTGCGTAGCTTTCACTACGTGGCACGCACCGCTGTCTCAAGCTCAATCACACTCAGCACACAAGTAATGTAATTGTGTGCTGCTCAAATAACATTCAAAATTCAATTTGTTTATTTATTATTATAAATTGTACCTTTTTTCTAAATTCATGTTTTGACTGATTTTCTAAATTAACTTATTTTGGCATTAATTTTCAATTTTAGTGACCACACATTTTGTATTAAAATTGTACTTTGTACCACGGTTGGAAGGTAGAATAAACTACTTCCTCACGATAACGTCTACTTGGTCTGGTTTTATTTTCCTCTTGTCTCGAGTGAGTACTCACATTCCGTCAATATATTCACAGGTCGGTCAAGCCATCACCGGACGGATTCTCAACATTCTTGTTGAATTCTCAACATTTTGGTCCTTCGAGCCGGATCCTCGACTCGAGCAAAGAGAGAACCAGGGTTCTCTACCTTCCGCTCTCACCTCTACACATTCTTCGGCTCATCTTGGGATAGGGCTCTGCGCAGCCTGTCGCAGGATCCTCATCAGCTCATCGCCTCGTTCAGCGGACCAACAGATGGGGTAAAGTACTTCTCTGCGGAGAATCTTCGTTACTGTCTAACTTTCTCTACTTGTTCCGTGTGCAACAGGACTGACAATGTCTGAAGGCACTCCGAAAGACTCTGGGGTGGCACCTGGAGTTCTGGACGAGAAAATGACATTGGTGGTTCCTGGGGCCGGCGTCATTCCGAGGAAGACCCAATCACCGTCTCGACTGACAACCGAGATGGTGCTAAAGGTCCAATCGCAGCGGCGCCGGATTGCTCATTTGCACACGGTCATTGCTCTGCTTCACGAGGGCGCAGACTCCCTCTTGCACTCAACTGTAAGATCATAGCACGGAAAGCCATGGAGAGGTTGTGCTATAACTGCCTCGGTCGACACAACGCATCGGCTTGCCGATCTACCTGGACGTGCAAGGAGTGTGCAGGGCGGCATCACACCATGCTGCATCCAGCAGCGCCCCCTGCAACGACTTCCAACGCACAACCAACACATTCTCAGACGTCGACGCACTAGGATGTTGCCGCGGTCGTCCTTTCATCGGCACAGCTCACATGGAACTGCTCAACATTATTGGCAACTGCATTAGCAGATATACACACATCGGTCTCAGCTCATCAGGCAAGATTTCTCATCGATCCTGGATCGGAATTGACATTCATTACGAAAGAACTCTTCCGTAAACTCAACACCACACGCAAGCACTCATCAATTTCGATCACAGGGATCGGTGGAAGGCACTCAACGCAGACGCGTGGTTCGGTTCAACTCACAATGTGCTCCACACACACCAAGGGGAAAGTCTCGGTATTGGCTCACATCCTCAACACGATTATTACTTATTTGCCATCATTTGAGTCGCCAGCACGACATGGTCTCACATAGTGAAGCTGAAGCTGGCGGATCCGGACTTTCTCACACCATGACCAATCGATATCATAATTGGAGCAGATATTTATGGACAGGTTATTAAACCAAATATTCTCAAGGGCACATCATCTGCACCTATTGCACAATTATCGATATTTGGGTGGCTCATCATTGGACCAACAAACTCATGTCAATCTGACGCACTCACTGTTCATCATGCTGCGGTGCAACATGACGATCAGGAATTACAAAATGTGCTAACGAAATTTTGGATTCAGGAAGAGTCACCAAAGGACACAGTAAGTCAACTCACACCAGAGGAGCAGGCATGCGAGGATCATTCTCGAGACACGCATCAGCGTGATTCTACAGGCCGGTACATCGTTCGGCTTCCTCATATCATCGCCTGCGAATCTTGGAAGTTCACACTCACGAGCATTTCAGTGTCTGCAACACATTATACGTAAAATCTCAAAGGATGCTGAATACTGTCAGCTCTACTCACAATTCACGGACAAATACAAACAACTTGGTCATATGGTGAAGGCTTCAAGGTCATCTTGAAGTAAAATACAATTATCGGCCTCACCACGGTGTTCTCAGACCAGACAGTACTACCACGAAATTACGTGTTGTATTCAATGGGTCGAGTTCAACTTCATCAGGAAAATCTCTCAATGACATCATGCACACCGGACCGAATTTATTGCTCAACATTTCGGACGTGCTCATTTGGATCCGTCAACATAGACACATCTTCGCCACTGACATAACAAAAATGTATCGTCAGATCCGAGTTCATCCTGAGGATTGGAATCTTCAACGGATTCTATGGAAAGATGGTCAACTCAATCCTGTGCCTTTTCAACTAACTACGGTTACATATGGTACCAAAGCTGCGCCATATTTGGCAGTTCGAACACTCATGCAGCTGACCGAAGATGAAGGCCATCGGTTTCCGCTTGCTGTGCCAGCTATAAAATTTGGCAGGTATGTGGATGACATCTTCGGTGGGGCGGATTCAACTCAACAGCTCATTGAAACAGCTCAAAAGCTCAAGGACTTGTGCATGGCGGGCGGTTTTCCACTCGCCAAGTGGCACTCGTCAGACCTCAAAGTATTTGCCAATATCTCATCATCAAGGTCAAGCTCAGCTATCTCAATGGACGACTGCGAGACAAAGATTCTTGGTTTGACTTGGCTTCCTAGTGAAGACAAGTTCAAGTTCTCTTCACGGTTCAACTCAGCTCAGGAAATTTTCACACGCCTCGTTTTCTCCGAGGTGGCTCAACTCTTTGATCCAATCGGTTCGTCTCACCAGTTGTGATAAGAGCCAAAATACTCTTGTAAGAGCTTTGGCTTCACAAGCTCAACTGGGATGGTCCACTGCCATCCCAGGTCTCAACACGAAGGATGGCAATAAGAGAAGATCTCACTTATCTGCAGACTCTCAATTCCTCGGTGGTTTAACACATGGAACAACTCAACAGTGGAATTGCACGGCTTCTCTGATGCATCTCAACTGGCCATGGCCGCAGTGATTTATATCACTGTTGACTCAACTTCCACAGGAAAGGTGGCTTCACTTGTTTGCTCAAAGCGCGCGTGGCACCACTCAAGAAGCTCACCATACCAAAGCTTGAACTGACTGCAGCTTTGTTGTTAGCTAAGCTGGTTGCATACGTTCAAGCCACACTCAAGGTTAAAATTTCATCTACTCACCTGTGGACGGACTCATCAGTAACTCTCACCTGGATCAAAGCACATCCTTCTCGATGGAAGGACTATGTCCGAAATAGAGTCGCTCAAATACAAGAACTCACACCCAATGCTCAATGGCGTCACGTGGCAGGCACAAGTAATCCAGCTGACTGTGCCTCGCGGGGCATATCAACATCTCAATTATGTTCTCATCAGTTGTGGTGGTCAGGTCCACCGTGGATGGTGACGCCTGATGAATTTTGGCCGAAAGCCACAACTGACGTAGAGAATTTGAGCATTATGGAAGCTCGACCGGGGGTAGCTCTCCTCGCCGCAATACAAACGCCAGAGTATCGTTGGGAACTCATTTATCGCTGTTCATCGCTCTCAAAATTATGTCGTCTCACCTCATTTTGTGTCAGGGCGGTGGCAAAAATGAGGGGGAGGTTAGAATCGGCAGGAAACGCTCCACTCACTGCGAGAGAAATGGCTGCAGCTAAAATATTTTGGACAAAAGCTATACAAGCCGTGTTTTTCAAGCACGAGATACAAGTGCTGCAGTCAGGCTCGCATGTTCCATCTGCTCACCCCTTCAGTCGACTAACAGCTTTTATCGACGAGGAGGGTGTAATAAGAGTTGGAGGTCGTCTTGCGGAATCAGCACTCACTTATGAAGAAAGGCATCCTGCCATTCTACCTCGCCACTCTCGATTCACGACTCTCATTATAAGGCAAGCTCACGTGCGTACTCTTCACGGAGGCACGCAGCTCACACTCGCTCAAGTTAGGCTAACGCATTAGATCATTGGCGGTAGAGCTCCTGTGAAATCTCATATATTACATTGCGTGGTGTGTGCTCGACAGAGAGGAGTTCGTGCACAACAATTGATGGGCCAGCTTCCTCTGTCACGAGTCACACCATCTCGCGCATTTACTCACACAGGAGTAGACTACGCCGGTCCTCTCACGCTCAAAACTTGGAAAGGTCGAGGCGATAAAACACACAAGGGCTGGATCTGCGTTTTTGTGTGCCTCGCCACTTCAGCTCTGCATCTTGAGGCCGTCAGTGACTACTCAGCTGACGGCTTCCTCTCAACGTTCAGGCGATTCTCATCGAGGCGTGGCATTCCTCACACCATCTATTCTGACTGTGGCACCAACTTCGTTGGTGCACACAAATTCATACGTCAGATGTTTAGGAAGGCTTCGCAAGAGCATCATCTCATCGCTTCTTCTCTCGCAAATCAACAGATTGCGTGGAAGTTTAATCCACCTGCGGCACCACATATGGGTGAAAAATGGGAAGCGGCTGGCAAGTCCGTTAAATTTCATCTGTGGCGAACGGTGGGTGATACAGCACTCACGTTCGAAGAGCTCTCAACGCTGCTTGCTCAAATCAAGGCTATACTTAATTCAAGGCCTCTGGAACCGCTCAGCGATGATCCAGATGACTCATCAGCACTCACGCCTGGACATTTTCTCATTGGTGGAGCACTCACAATGATCCCAGAACCAAATCTGGAAGATTTGGCAACCTCACGGCTCTCAGGTGGCGATTGTGGCAGCAAAATACATCAATTTTGGCGACAGTGGTCTGCACATTATTTACAACGGCAGCAGTCAATCTCAAAGTGGCACCATCCTAACAACATTATCAAAGTTGGCTCGTTGGTCCTGCTCACAGATGAGCGCTTACCACCGTGCAAGTGGTCACTTGCACGAGTCACCGAGTTGCATCCGGGCAAAGACGAGCTCACCAAGGGGTGACCCTCAAAACTGCTACCACCACGCTCACCAGGCCAATCTCAAAACTTGCTGTTCTGCCAATCTCATCAAACACCCAGCAATGAGTAATTAATCATCAACCCCGTTGCTGATGGCGGGCGGAATGTTGGAAATTCAGCTGGCGCACGGCGATCGATAATCGTCGTGCGCCTACCTGTTGCGCTGCTTTGCTACACGTTGTTCGGTTGAGTCGGAGATAGCCGAAGCATGGGCTTCGCGAAGCCGAGGATGTGCCTCGTTGGCACGCCGCGTCAAGCGAGAGGATGTCTCTCTCGCTTGACTTCGGTTTCGCTCACCGGCTATCTCGCTCAACTGACTCCAGCGCCCAACGAAACTTTCATATTCCGCAGCCATTTTGGAAATTTTGACACTTTTTCGCACGCACCGGCAAGAACAGCACGCATCCAGACTCTCGGACTGTTTCATGGATTTATACATCGGACTCGCTCAACATCTCGCTCATCAGGACTCATTTGCTCAAGGTAAGAGTACATTGACATAATTTGGTAGAAATTCACTGTCAGTGAGGAGAGAAATACGGTGCATCACCACTTTGGCTCACTCGTGGCGTGCGCTGCAGCACATGCAGCATCATGCTTTCCTCACTTGCTTTAGCCGGTATAATTAATATAATTATACCGGTGTGGTCTATTCACTGTGCTTTCCTCCAGAAATTCTGCTAGGAAAGCACAGTGACTATACGCAGTTCATTTGTACAGCCTCAATATCTGTTTGTATTGTGCTACGCAGTGCTGACTGCGTAGCTGAGTTCACATAGACCAGCACTCCTGCAATATTTGCTGAGAGTGCTCTCATTATTAATTCATTGCAGCTACTCTGCAATACAGTGCTGAGTAGTTGCAGCGAGTTACGCACACATTTTCGCACTCAATGGCATCAGCGTGTCGTGCTGCGTAGCTTTCACTACGTGGCACGCACCGCTGTCTCAAGCTCAATCACACTCAGCACACAAGTAATGTAATTGTGTGCTGCTCAAATAACATTCAAAATTCAATTTGTTTATTTATTATTATAAATTGTACCTTTTTTCTAAATTCATGTTTTGACTGATTTTCTAAATTAACTTATTTTGGCATTAATTTTCAATTTTAGTGACCACACATTTTGTATTAAAATTGTACTTTGTACCACGGTTGGAAGGTAGAATAAACTACTTCCTCACGATAACGTCTACTTGGTCTGGTTTTATTTTCCTCTTGTCTCGAGTGAGTACTCACATTCCGTCAATATATTCACAGGTCGGTCAAGCCATCACCGGACGGATTCTCAACATTCTTGTTGAATTCTCAACAGTACGGGATATCGGTAACCAGAAATTAAATAGTGACATTCTATCAAATTGTTTCTTTGTGAATAAAGCCTCACTCTCAACCACCACGAAGTCTACATTAATTAGTCCTGTGATCGAGCCCGAATTCCCACGAAAAATAAAAATATTTGTTAACGATAAAAAATTACCGTTACAAAATACGAAATATGCGGTGTTCGGCTTGTTGGCGCCATTGGCCGTACAATCAGTATTCGACCTAATAATAGGTGTAAAGGCTTCTTGCTTTTCTTTATCCTCGACGATATTTGGACTTCTACTCGTGCGCTCTCAGGATCGGCGGGGAAGTCCACAACTAGGCGGAGTCGAGCTCGTTCGTCTCGATATGCGCCCTCCTGGCTGCTGAAATGTGCCGTCTGCTGTGCTTGGAGACCTGTTGCTGGCGCGCCTGTCAACTGCTGTAGACGTTGAGTCCGTGCTCGCGTCACCTCGACTTCGAAATAATGGAAATATTTCGATCTGCATGCTATTTTTCGTCCGAGTCTTCTGTCTGTATTGTTTGTGCCGTCTCCGTGAATCTTTCGTGTGCCTTATCGTTGCAACAATTTCTCCGAATCTCGAGTGATATTTCTTTTAGGCCGTGATGTGTTTACTCTGGATTATGCTTTAAAGTGATTTTGTTTATTTACTCGGAAATTCCAACGAAATCCATGGCAGATAAGATGGTTCGACACCCTGGATGGTTTCCGTTATCTTCTAAATAGGTAAATTGTTCTCTTGGTTCTTCTTTCTTATCGTCCTGTGCCTGCTGTGTCGCTCCAGTCCGATGTACTTGATGGAGCTTGTAAACTAGGTTTCCTTATCCCGTTTGTTTTACTGGCCTTTATTTCTTCTAATTTCCTTTTCTGGGATTTTGTTTGCCTGTGAGCCTCAATTTTCCCTCACCAACTTGTCTTCTTTACCACTCTTTCCGAAGTTTACTCTAAAAGTGTCTCTTTCCTTAGTGCGGAGACTTATTTCTGTATATTGGGGTCCCCCGTACCGTTAATTTTTGCTGTAGTTTTCTTGGATGCAGATCTCCATTTCTTCTTTTCTGCAATCCCCTGTTGTTTCCTTTCCCCAAATTCTGATACGTACCCCCTAGGTTCTAGTGGATGATCTAACGCATTGACCAATCCGTCGCGCCAACAATTTTCCCTACTTACTATTATCCTACTTATTTCTAATTATTCTCCTAAAATTTTTCTTAGAAAATTTTCCTTATTCCTCCTAAACTAACTCTATTCCGACGGTTGATAATTCCTACTTTCTGTTTTCTGTTCGACTTGTTAGAATTATTTTTCTTACTTTCTAGCGTCAATCTCTATCTTATTTTATTGCTAATGTTATGCTAGTATTTTCACTTACGCTTATTGAATTTCTTTGACTCTTGTAAAAGTGTTAACATATTAATGGGCTAATTTACACCCTTTGATACCCTTATCCCTAAGAGCCCTCCGCTCTGCTTGCAGCCTTTTTTATATTCCCCACACATCCTTTCCCACTTTCTTATTTTGTCTCTTCTTGTTGCAATTACTGGTATAATTTTCGTCTTGTTACAGGTTCCCGCCACCGTGCCCTGGCGTTTCCCTCGTTGCTTGAACGAGGTCAACTGGTCGCTGACCCGCTGGTTTTCGGCAGCGAGGGAACATTCCGGGATGGTCATGTCCTACGTGTCCGGAGCGCGGCTTTAGTTCCGGAGATCCGCTGTATTTTATTTCGCCAATGGCTCCTAATTTTGTTATTTTGCTAATTTTTTTAATAAAATGTTATCTTTTTCTTATTCTATATTAACTTTGTGTCTGACTCTTTTTATTGTTTTCTTATTGTATGTGACTACGTCACAATATATATAGATTTTATATATATATAGACTACGTCACAATATATACAGATTAGACCGAATTGTTATGAGCTTGCCACGTAAGAAGGAGACAGATAAAGGAATAACTAGCGATATATTAAAAACTTGCTTTTACGTGATAGGGGAGGAATCATTGAGACCAATTAACGAATCATTAAGTAAAGGTACGTGTCTGCAGGGATGGAAAACATCCACAATGATACCAATTCTAAAGTTTGAAAAAAAAAAATATGAAAAAATATTGGAATTAGTTGTAAAAGAGCAAATTTTAACAAACTTACAACTTAATGACATTATTACGGAACATCAATCAGGTTTTAGGATGAATCACTCATGTGAGACAGCAATACTAAGTGTCATTAACGATTGGAAAATGTTAATTAATGAAGGTTATATTATAGGCGTAATAATTTTCGATCTAAAACGGGCTTCCGAAACAGTAGAGAGAGATAGATTAGTGGGCAAATTATATCAATACGGAATAAGAGGAAGGGTATGTTACGTCAAATCCGCGCGGTGTTTTTACAAAAACCGACAAATTTAAGACGTGTGAGGCGTTTCGGCGTGAGTTTTCCGTACTCTGGTCAAGGAGAATGAATTCTCCCTTTACCACACCTGACAAGAAACACCGAAGACGCAAGCCCCCTTTTGAGTCTAACCTTTCGAAAAATTACTCGGGACAGGGCTGAGAATGCTCGTTGATTATTCGCGTTAACCCGTCACTCGTCTCGATAAACTAAATTGATAAATTACCCCGCGGAGGAAGGGATTTTAGGTGGGAAGGGAAGTGGTAGGTTACTTTCACTTGGGGAAAAATTTACGGAAATGTCAGATAAAATAAATTAGAAAAATTGGGTTGGTACTTACGTTTGGTTTTCCTGGTGAAGTTGTTTCGCCGGTAACCGATGCGTGGAAGGGAAAATTAATGGCAATCGTTTGTAAAAGAAATCGTTATACTCGATGAATCGTGAAGCTGTTAGATTTTATTCAAATAACCGAATAATTGATACACGTACGTTCGCTATTACCGTGCGCGAGCGATCGTTATTTCTCGACACAATATACTTAACGCGATACTTGTGGTTCGATAAAACAGTAAAACGAAATAAACAGTGTGGACTTGTACAAAAACGGCAAAAAACAATTAAATTCAATTTCTTCTAAACTTTAGATAAATTCCGTATGATTAAAACTGGGAAAAAGTACGTTCGAACTGAACTTAGACTGTTCGACCGTTTTTATTTTCAGTACTCACTCTGGACTTTGGCTGACTCTACAGGGTGGGGTTCCTCCGTGGTAATTATCGCCAACGGGCTGTCTACTGACTGCTCGGCGACTGACTGTACTATGAACTATCAACTATTAACTGTTAACTACAACTGCCTTTTTTCGGGCTTTTTCCCGTCCTTATATAGGTCCTGGAGGGCTTAATTTTCTATGCGGGGATTATAATAGAACTCGGACTTTGGACTTTATCGATGATTCATTTTTTTTCCTTCTAGCTGTGACGTCATCGTCGTTCGATTCTTTTCTTGAGTTGCATGTGAGGCGATACCACATGTCGCGAAGTGGTTGAAGGATTATTCCTTGCTTCGGTGGCACGCGTAGAGATAGAGAGAGAGAGAGAGAGAGAAAAGCGCCTTGATCAGGCAGCGAGGTGTCGACGGTTTCGGGCCACGCTGCGCTGTAGATCCGAGTCGCTTCCGCTGTCCCTTTTATGACTAATAACGAATAGAGTTCTTCGATAATGTTAAACTTATTTTAATTCTTAATAATGTGTAACGTAAATGGGCATTTATAACTACTATAATAACAAACTGTCTATGGTTTTCATATCCTCTCATGATCCTAATTGTTTAGTTAAAACAATATATTGGCTTTTCAATTTTCTATAATGTTAAATTTTCATATTTGCAATTATTTCTTGTATCCTTTTAAGTAAGCATTTCTCTTCTGAGTTCCAATCATAATTTTAGCTCAAAATTGTTCATCAGTCCAAATGATTCTATATCAAATGGCTGCTTACATTCACACTGGGTCACAAAGTATGTGTTCTATACATATGTATTGTTGCGAGGGAACACTCCTCGTCTTATGGTGTTAACAGAGAGAGACGGGAAAGACGGCATCATCTCGGGTGCGACCTGAGAGCGTTGAGCGGCATGCTCCTACGCCAACAACCGCTACCGTAGCTTCGAGTCATCTTTACCATCTATCCAATTACTAATATGAATCGTCTTTTCTTATTCTATCCTATTTTAACTCTGATTATCTGTATGATATTATTGTTTAGCTCTTATATCGAACTTCCGTTTGAATGGTTTGTTTCTTTTAAATTATTGATTTACTTATTAAATATATATATACCATAGTTTAAGTATTTACTTCATAAGAAGTCCAAATCTGTGCTACGATTGTGTTTAAATTTATATTTAAACGTTCAGAGATTCTGAAGAAATGCCTTTTGGGCTTTTGGTGTTCTGTAGTCAAAAACAAATTCCAATTTTCTATCAATAAGACATAGGTCTTCGTGCAATATTCTTGTTCATTGCATCATTCGTCATCGGATATAAGAACTTCCGAAGCAACGAAAACGCTGCCACGTCAGTTAGTCTATCTTCGTGTAATATTCTTGTTTATTGCATCATTCGTCGTAGCATCTAGGGACTTTCAAAGCAACGAAAACCTTGCCACGGCAGTTGGTCTATCTTCGTGAGCCAGATACGGTATATGACGGAGGAAGAAACCCACCACCCGACAGTCACCAATAGAACACGCGGACATGAATCAATTAAAGATTTCGATGACACGCGCCGCCAATGATATCCACCGGCCGTAGAGGGAAAACTCTTGATACGAGATTCAGGTCCCTCTACGCTGGCCGTTTAGAGTGGGGCAGTGGCCTACCAACTCTTGGTTTTTCGTTGTCAGGTACAGTGGTGAACCTGGCCGTCCATTCCTGGCGCGCACCATGTGTTCCCACTGCCCTGCCTCGGTGTACCTGCAGGCCTCACCCCTCCCGCCGTCATTATATCTGTATAATCTCTGGTAGCTATAGGACTCGACAACGATGCAGGTTTATGATCTTCTTTAAAAGAAAGATAGATGTTGGAGCATGGTTACGTCAGGACGTAACAGGTACTAGAATGGTTAAAATCATGTTTAAATGATAGAACACAACAAGATATATTTAACAATCAGTGGTCAAAAAGAATTACGACAAAGTACGAAGTCCTGCAAGGATCTGTGCTGGGTCCTTTGTTATTTACAATATATCATATATAAATGACATCGTACAAATGTATCCGGATGAATCCAACACTAAAATGTTTGCGGACGGCACAATAACATATGTAAAAGGAGGAGGTAGCTAGGAAATAGATATAAAACTAAACAGGGTATTACCTATAATAGAAAATTGGATGAATGTAAATAAATTGAAAATGAATGCCTCCAGAACAAAATTTATGATAATTAAAAGTATAAGGAAAGAATTGAAAGGAGCCATTACATTAAAATGCTTGGATGGCACGATGATAGAGCTGGTTGAAAATACCAAATATCTTGGTGTAATTATTAACAGCAAACTTAGATTTGAGGATCAATGCGATTACATTGTAAAGAAAATAGGGAAAATATAAGTTTTTAAAATAGAATTGGCAATGACATATCAGGATATGCAAGAAGTGTAGTGTATAAGTCAATTATAGCACAACATTTTGAGTTACGTGGATTTCTCTATGTAAATAAGTTCCTTCATACCGCTCTATATAAACTTCTTCGTCTCACTAAAGCCCGGGCAGCTGATCGAGGATACAAATAAGTGTGGACTTGGGCAGGACTGATTTATGCTCACAAGGGGACCACATGGTCGTCGGATTTTTGTAATTTTTTATACTCATGGTACGTAAAGTTGAGACCCCAAATATGAATATCCCTAAGTAATACGACGCCATATTCAGAAATTCTCGAGAAAATCGACTTTGAAGTTAGAGCGAGCAATTGAAATAGAGAAACAAAAACCGAATTTTCAACTGAGTGAATAGCTCAGTGGGTAGCGCTGGAGTGTGGTAATCACTGGGTAGTAGGATCGAGTCTCGCTTTGGTCACTTTTTTTTTTTTTTTTTTTCCAATTCAAATACCTACGTATTTTATATTTAAAATTCATTAAATATTTGCTAATTACCATATTATTATTAACAAATTATCATTTTTTATGAATATTGCACGTGTTATTACATTTATTTGAAATTAATTTTAAAAAATGACAAGTAAAGTTTTGGGAACGAAAATGAAAAAACCTCGGGTAGAAAAATAATGTTTTCTTATTTAAAGTTACATCGTATCCATTTGTTTATCAACAGGATCGCACGAGCCACAGTGATAAGCGTCGTAAAAACACGGGAAACAGAAATTTCACGGCATCGAGCACACCGCACGAATGCTGCGTTTTTACAGACGCATTTTTTTTTTAAAACATCAATCGGAAAACAAACTTCATTGACGTTTTCAAAGATTTCTCTAGTATCACTAAGTTTTGAAGCGAACCACGCATATCTGATCATTTTACCGAAGATCGGAGAGGATAACTGATGATGAACGATTGAATGAATTTTAATACAATCTTCTCGATCGTTGATTTCGCGGCCTTCTTCGATCAGGTATGCGCAGTTTTGCATACGCTTGATGAAATTTTTTATCAGGAGTACAAATTGAAAATGCGGGATTTTTTTCTATTTTTGAACGTTTATTCTGAAAAAATGGTAACAAATGAATTATTCAAAGTATTGTCCATCGCTAGCCACAACTTTTTCCCATCTTTCTGGCAATTTACGGATACCGTCGCGAAAAAATTCGGCCGGCTTGGCTGCTATCCAGTCATCGACCCATTTTTGGGCTTCTTCGTAAGAATGGAAGCGCTGGTCAGCTAGGCCATGTGTCATCGATCGGAAAAGGTGGTAATCGGAAGGAGCAATATCTGGGCTATACGGCGGGTGGGGTAAGACTTCCCATTTCAGCGTTTGTAGGTATGTTTTGACCGGCGCTGCAACATGTGGCCGAGCGTTGTCATGTTGCAAAATTACTTTGTCGTGTCTTTGCTCGTATTGTGGCCGTTTTTCTTTGAGTGCGCGGCTCAAACGCATCAATTGAGTTCGGTATAGTGCTCCTGTGATGGTTTCGTTCGATTTCAATAGCTCATAATACACCACACCCAGCTGGTCCCACCAAATACAGAGCATGAGCTTGGCGCCGTGAATATTTGGTTTGGCCGTCGATGATGATGCATGGCCGGGGTAACCATATGATTTTTTGCGCTTCGGGTTATCGTAATGGATCCACTTTTCATCACCAGTGACAATGCGATGCAAAAAACCCTTCCGTTTTTGCCGTTCGAGCAGCAGTTCGCATGCAAAAAAACGGCGCTCGACGTCTCTCGGCTTCAGCTCATACGGCACCCAATGTCCTTGCTTTTGGATCATTCCGAGGGCTTTTATACGATGGGAAATGGCTTGTTGTGTCACTCCCAATGAATCTGCGAGCTCTTGTTGAGTTTGACACGAGTCTTCATTGAGTATTGCCTCCAATTCAGCATTCTCAAACTTTTTCACTTGGCCCGGCCGCTCTTTGTCCTCAACGTCAAAATCACCACTTCTAAACCGCACAAACCATCTCTCGCACGTTGAAACCGATGGAACATGACTCGGATAAGCCTCGGAGACCAATCGATGTGCTTCAGCAGCACTTTTCTTCAAATTAAAGAAGTAAATTAAAACTTCCCGCAAATGCTGTTTTGTTGGCACGAAACTCGACATATTGAGAGCTCAAAAAAACTATGAATTTGACACTGCGACAAATTGACACATACTGAAAATTAAAGCTATAAGACGTAGCTTTGACATGAACATAGTCACAGTACTGCCTGATGCGTATAGCGTTAGTAACGCCATCTGTTATCGAACCCGCATTTTCAATTTGTACCCCTGATACTTGACGGTAAAAATAATATTATTTTTCCGCTCCACGTGCAATTTTCATAAAAAATGATAATTTGTTAATAATAATACGTTAATTAGCAAATATTTACTGAATTTTATATATAAAATAACTCTTCGTAAAGAGGATAATATTATTTTTCCGCTCCACGTGCAATTTTCATAAAAAATGATATAATTTGTTAATAATAATATGGTAATTAGCAAATATTTAATGCATTTTAAATATAAAATACGTAGGTATTTGAATTGGAAAAAAACAAAAAAAGTGACCAAAGCGAGACTCGATCCCACTACCCAGTGATTACCGGACTCCAGCGCTACCCACTGAGCTATTCACTCAGTTGAAATTTTGGTTTTTGTTTCTCTATTTCAGTTGCTCGCTCTAACTTCAAAGTCGATTTTCTCGAGAATTTCTGAATATGGCGTCGTATTACTTGGGGATATTCATATTTGGGGTCTCAACTTTACGTACCATGAGTATAAAAAATTACAAAAATCCGACGACCATGTGGTCCCCTTGTCAGAAAGACGATAGTCAACCATCAATCACCACCACTACTGCTGCGGACCTGGACAAATTAATTTGACCATCAGGGTGCAAGCCGTCACAACCTCCTGTTTCACAGTTATCAAGTATGAAGATTTCCCAGTTCAACGGTAATTCGATAGGAGGACATTCAGAACTAATTCAATCCTCTGTCACGAATAGTAAATTCCACATAATATCTGTATGTGAGACGTGGCTCTTCTCGTATGTCTCTGGTGATCTAGTACAAATTACCGGGTATTTTCTCATTCGTAATGATCGTGAAGGTAAAGAAGGCCGAGGAGTCGCTTACTATATACACAACTCCTTAAAAGCTAAATTTCTAATGTCGTCATCGAAGGAATTTTCTAATGCACCTGAATTTCCTATTATTGAGGTCACCGGATCTGATTCAAAAAAGCTTCACTTTGCATCTGTATATAGACGACCAAAAGGTCAAATACTCGGCGGTTTTATACAATCCTTATCGTGTTTTTCTCAAGCTCATAATAATATTAATATTGCGGGTGATTTTAACTGCGATTTGGCTAATAGTAATTACGAATCAATTTATCTGCGTCTGTTAGTGTTCTCTAACTCTCTTCATATTGTCGATTCGAATACTATTCATCACACTGCGACTTCTCATACATGGATAGATGTGTTTATACTTGATGATTAAGATAAAATAAAATCTTTCATTAAGTCTGAGACACCGTTCATAGCCGGTCACGATCTTTTGGAGCTTCACTGTGTTTTCGATGTGGAGCCTGTAGCCGAACATGTTATCACCCATCGAGCGTACAGAGATTTTGATGATTCAGGTTTTTGTAATTTATTGACGTTTAGTTTAAATAATACTTTACTCCGTGATTTTAGTCAGATGCTTACCATCGATTCGAGAATTGACTTACATATCACTCGAAATTATATAGATGTGATTGTTGATGTATTCTTAGCGATATTTTTAAGATCTCTAGACAATTATGCGCCAATACAGTCATTACATGTGCGACGTCCGTCGGCCCCTTGGCTCTCTCAAAAGTTAAGACACAGAATAACTCCGAAAATACTTTGTATTCTCGCGCGCGCAGATCGAAATATGTTCTTGATCTGGCTATCTATAGGGAGCATAGATATATACTTAAGAACGATCTGGGAAGAGCAAAAAACGAATATTGCTTATTGAAGTTGGCCAGTATTACCGAACCTAATAAGTTATGGAAAACACTTGCGGCGTTAGGTTTAGCTAAATCATCGTTGTCATCTCCTCTAAAATTTTTCACTTCAACTGAACTCAATACTTATTATTCTGCCGTATCTAGTCAGCTACTGCCGTGTTCTTATGATGAGTTTAGTGTTTTAGTCTCTGATATTCAATCGCCACAAAATGCATTTAGATTCGCTAAAATCACTTCCGCTCTATTACTCTAGTTAATTGCTACCAACTGTAGTTCGAAATCATTTGCATTTGGTCCTGGTGGTATTTAACTCTTTTCGGTAAACAAATCGTTACAAGTTTCCGCCCAGCTCCTTACTCATATTTTTAATTATCTATCACAATCATCAACTTTTCCTAAAAATTGAAAAAAAGCTTATCTTTGGCCATTATCCAAAATCGAGACCCCTCTCTCTCTCCGTCTGATACATGGCCGATAGCTAACCTTAGTGAGATATCCAAGGTGCTTGAGCGACTGGTCCACAAGCAGATTACGAGCTGGATTGAGAATAATGAATTGTTAGATCCACGCCAGTCAGGATATCGGAGTGGTCACAATATCCAGTCAGCACTACTTTGAATATGCGATGATATTAAACGTAATATTAAGGAACGACGTATTGTCCTTATCCTCTTCGATTTTAGCAAAGCGATTGACACAGTGCCTCATTCGCAACTACTTCTCAAACTCAAGAAAATCGGATTTTCAGATAAAGTGCTCGACTGGATATTTTCCTACTTAACAGTAAGAACTCAAGCAGTTTTGGATGATGGTGTGCCGCGAATTATTCGTGTATAATTATTTCACCATTGATCGCGAGACCGCTCACGCGAAGTAGAAAGAATGTGCAACCGTAAGCAACTAGCCGCGAGCAATGACGCTCGAGCTACGACTTGGAACAAGTTGCAACATAGACATTTGCAAATTTATCGATTTCGGAAATGGTAGTTGTTGGGAAATCAGCTGACGCACGGCGATCGATAATCGCCGATTATCAAGATGGCTGAGCAGTATAAACGCGTCGTTGTGAGACGCTGAAGTCAAGCGAGAAAGACGGCCTCTTGCTTGACTTCAGCGTCTTGTTACGTCCTGACGTAACGTCGCGTTTATCTTTTTCATTTCGATTACGTTAAAGTTCTTCTGGTTTAGTTTCGCTACAGTAAAAGTAACCTCTCACATTTTTCTTTTATTCTCGAACTTCTTAAGAGGAGAGGAGAGCGATTTTAGCGACGGAGATCGAAACAGGGTGAAGATGCGGCCCTACCGACCGTCTCCCGGGAAGAATTAATCTTGTAAAGATGGAATTTTTCGGCGCTCCCGGTCAAAAGGCAAACTTTCAAACCATGGGATCTACTGCGTAGACCCGGTTATCGACTGCCATTTATGGATCTATGATTCAGCGCGGCCTTACCCTCAAGCCTAGACCAGGGGTTCGGCTAATCGCCGTCGAGGCGTTGTTGGTCATAAGGGAGCGGTTGGAGGGAACGCTATCACGTGACCAAGCGACCGCACCCTTTCTTCTCGCTCTTGCCTGAAATCTTCTCTCTCTCTCTCTCTCTCTTTACAAAGATGATGAAATCACGAACAATTATAAACTAAGCGAAACAATTAACAAAAGTGGAGGAACTGTTGATTTAAACGAAAGAGTTATGACTATTAAAATGTTCACACGAATACTGTAAGTTAAATATCAGCAGCAAAAAGAACAATTATGCTTCCATATGGAAACTACCCAGGGCTGTCACTCGAAAACGAGTACAACCCACATTGAATTAATGAGCTTACCAAGTATAGTCGGGTAATAGAAGAAAGATCAGTATATCAGGATTAATTCCCCTTTTCTCTTGGGATTATATTAATATGTCTCTCGTAAAATATTGGAATTTATAGTAAAAATACCATCATAAATATATATAACATGTAATGCCTATATAGAAAGGATAAAGGAAATATTAGGATTAATTTATGGTAAAATAGCGAAAAATAGACAGAAAAACGAGAAAGAGATGAGATTAAAATTGAGTTGCAATGAAGCTTCTGCTGCAGGAACGCGAGGCTGGCCGACTCTCCGCGCAACGAAAACGCCTTGCGCGAGGTTTGAACAGCGATCTAGCTGACTTGCGTACGAACGAAATGTACGAGTAACCAAGCTAGGCGAGTCGTTCTCAAGAGAAGAACTCCCTCGCTCTCTCTCGTTTCCATGTATAAAAATACTTGTTTTACCAACAAATTATATATATAGAACTAGCTGACCCGGCAAACGTTGTTTTGCCATATAAATAATTACCTAGTAATTTCTAGTGTAGACAAAAAAAAGCTTACTTATTGTAAGTATGTATGTATGTTAGAATGTGTATATTGTATGTATGTAAGAATGTGGTATATGCGTGAAATAAGCATGGAGCGCTGTGAACGATGAGGGAATATAAAAATAACAAAAGGCAAACATTATTTTTAAGTTATTATAATTTATTCCTTAAAATTATCAGAGGTACAAATTGAAAATGCGGGTTTGATAACAGATGGCGTTACTAACGCTATACGCATCAGGCAGTACTGTGACTATGTTCATGTCAAAGCTACGTCTTATAGCTTTAATTTTCAGTATGTGTCAATTTGTCGCAGTGTCAAATTCATAGTTTTTTTGAGCTCTCAATATGTCGAGTTTCGTGCCAACAAAACAGCATTTGCGGGAAGTTTTAATTTACTTCTTTAATTTGAAGAAAAGTGCTGCTGAAGCACATCGATTGGTCTCCGAGGCTTATCCGAGTCATGTTCCATCGGTTTCAACGTGCGAGAGATGGTTTGTGCGGTTTAGAAGTGGTGATTTTGACGTTGAGGACAAAGAGCGGCCGGGCCAAGTGAAAAAGTTTGAGAATGCTGAATTGGAGGCAATACTCAATGAAGACTCGTGTCAAACTCAACAAGAGCTCGCAGATTCATTGGGAGTGACACAACAAGCCATTTCCCATCGTATAAAAGCCCTCGGAATGATCCAAAAGCAAGGACATTGGGTGCCGTATGAGCTGAAGCCGAGAGACGTCGAGCGCCGTTTTTTTGCATGCGAACTGCTGCTCGAACGGCAAAAACGGAAGGGTTTTTTGCATCGCATTGTCACTGGTGATGAAAAGTGGATCCATTACGATAACCCGAAGCGCAAAAAATCATATGGTTACCCCGGCCATGCATCATCATCGACGGCCAAACCAAATATTCACGGCGCCAAGCTCATGCTCTGTATTTGGTGGGACCAGCTGGGTGTGGTGTATTATGAGCTATTGAAATCGAACGAAACCATCACAGGAGCACTATACCGAACTCAATTGATGCGTTTGAGCCGCGCACTCAAAGAAAAACGGCCACAATACGAGCAAAGACACGACAAAGTAATTTTGCAACATGACAACGCTCGGCCACATGTTGCAGCGCCGGTCAAAACATACCTACAAACGCTGAAATGGGAAGTCTTACCCCACCCGCCGTATAGCCCAGATATTGCTCCTTCCGATTACCACCTTTTCCGATCGATGACACATGGCCTAGCTGACCAGCGCTTCCATTCTTACGAAGAAGCCCAAAAATGGGTCGATGACTGGATAGCAGCCAAGCCGGCCGAATTTTTTCGCGACGGTATCCGTAAATTGCCAGAAAGATGGGAAAAAGTTGTGGCTAGCGATGGACAATACTTTGAATAATTCATTTGTTACCATTTTTTCAGAATAAACGTTCAAAAATAGAAAAAAATCCCGCATTTTCAATTTGTACTCCTGATATATATCATTAATTAAACAATTACGACAGTAACACTATTAAACAATATCAATCTCTTAATGCTATAGCGTGAACAATATTTTTTGTTAGTCCATCTTTAGCTAACACAAACAAACTGGATGGTTTACCCACTCGAGAGCATGCCACGTATAATTGTCCGTGTGAAAAACATGGTGTTCTCAAATCTAATCCACAAACAGACATCGTTTGACCTTGGGATTTGTTGATAGTCATTGCAAATGCCAATCTAATCGGAAACTGAATACGTTTGAATTGAATTGGCACATCTGTAGGTATAATAGGAATCCGTGGTATGAGTATATTTTCACCTCTGAACTTGCCATTTAAAATCCTGGCTTCGATCACGTTTTTCATTAATTTTTGAATGACTAATCGCGTACCGTTGCACAGCCAGGGCGGGTTCAAATTACGAAGCAAGATAATTGGAGATCCAACCTTTAATTGTAAATTATGCGGTGGCATGCCTGGCAAATCCAGTGAGTTCAAAAACTCTGTGGGAAAATTTACTGCTTCGCTGTCGTCGCAAACTGTATCAATAGATTTATATGATACCAAGTTCCCTGGCAACAACATTTGTATCTTCAGATTTAAATTGTCAACGTCTACATTTTTTGCCGCTAAAATCGCTCTTTCTGCAAGCCACTCATGATTTATGTACTGTGTGTGTACATCGGGAAATATTTGTTCAATGAGAGTATCTTGCGAATCAGCGATTGTGCAGAAATCGGTCGGTAATTTTACGTATCCAGTTTCATCTATAGCAACTTTTCCATCACCGATATCTAAGAGTTGTTTTGAAAATGTTTCAGCGGATGGATCTTGAAGCATTTGAACGCGCATATTTATTTTTAGCTGTAATTTTTCAACATTACGCCACAATGGAGATGATTTTAAGCAAGCGTTGATCTCATCAGCGTATGTTGAACGTGGAATGACTGGAAGTGTTTGTCTGAAATCACCTGAAAGGACCAACAGAGTTCCGCCAAATAGTTTGTCACTGTTTTTAATATCTTTCAATGTCCTGTTCAACGCCTCAAGTGAATGTTTGTGTGCCATAGTACATTCATCCCAAATAATAATTTTACACCGTTTCAGCACAGTGGCCATGGACGATTGTTTCTTAATGTTGCATACTGCGTCAGGGTTATTCTGAATATTTAGTGGCAGCTTAAATACTGAATGAGCTGTTCTACCTCCATCCAATAAAGTTGCTGCAATGCCCGATGATGCAACGGCCAATTCGATGCCATTATTTGATCGTATTTCAGCAAGAATTAGCGAAATAACGAATGTTTTGCCAGTTCCACCCGGTGCATCCAAAAAGAAGAACCCACCTTGTCCAGCTGAAACTGCGAGCATAATGCGATCATAAATGGTTCTTTGTTCCTCATTCATTAGTGGGACATTGCGGGCAACAATCGCTGCCATTTCTACAGTACTGTACTGCAGTTCACGATTCATTTCAGTATTCATTAAATCAGATGCAGTTCGATTTGGCGAATTCATACCGAAATTACTAAGTGGTAAGTTGGCAATGACAATGCAAAGATCCTCAATAGCAATCAATGCTTCATTGTACATTTCGTCGCTGAATGTTATGGTTAGATCGTGGCACCGTATACGATGTTGATGCAATATATCATCAGTCATTGAATCTTTGTGATTTTCCCATAATATCTGTGCTCGGGCTGGGAAACATGTAGTCAACACTATAGCGAATAGTAGACGAATTTGTATTGCTGTACAGTTCAATGCAGCTTCAGCAAGCATGCATTCCCACTGGTTGTCGTCTTCCAGCAAGCCGAGTGCAAGGCATGCATCTTTATACGTTGGATATTGTTGCCCATTCACTTTACGTATATCTTGAAATGATAATGGGCCAGTAACATTAACCAACAACAGTCGAAGATAAAAGCACTCCGTGTGTCTTGGATTGACTGTAAATAATCGCCCCAAGGCGTTTGATTTAAATAAATTGAGACATGCAGCAACTGGTGAGCCTTGCTTGCGGGGCATCCATGTTTTTGTTTGAGTCCATGTGAAATAGCGTGGTACTTGTGAATAGAGTAATGTTCGTGCGAAGGCACCAAAATCATCCGCACGATTACACAATTCAAAAAATGCAGTGAGTGTAGTTTTAGGTGGATTTATTGCACGATCAATCGCTGTCTCGTTCGTGAAAAATACACGCTGACCGTTTTCAAGATGGATGGCTAACTGAACAACTGCTGGATCCCGTTCATGAATTGGAAAACCAAAGATACGCCAAGCAGCTTCATTGGAGCTGATGTACCGACCAATTTGGTAGAGCGTTATTTCATCGTTTTTATTCACTGGAGGAGCATTCACATTAGTATTTTCCACTCTAAACACAGCCATATCACTGCCTTTATGGACATACTTGCAAATGTATTTGATGCTCTTCACAGAACTGCAGAACTCAACATTAATATGAGCATTATATGTCTTGCTCAGCAGAGGCGAATATGGCACCACCCAACGATTGTCAATATCAATGTCTGTGTTGATGATATTTTTAATAAATGATTGTCCGCCATTTTCAGGATTTCTTCGACGATATATTGGGTATCCGTCGACATTTGTGACCGTATCATTGGTAAAATCTTTAGGGAAATTTTTAGTACATTTTCCATCAGCCATGCAAGGCGATGAACTATTAAGAGTACCACATGGACCATGAATCATGTTTGTTGTAACAATATCAAACAGCAGTTGGTCAGTGGATGGATCTGGAATTTCCGCAGAAATGATACTATCGATTTCTTCAGGACGGATTTTGTCGATGAACCAAACCAAAATGTGTGCATGAGGTAATCCTCGCTTTTGCCACTCAACCGAATACATCCAGCAACGTGTGGGACTAAATACATGTGATTTAGTAATGAAACTTATTAAAGACTTTAACTTTTGTCTGAACACACGTGCTGTAATGTCATGGCGATGTATTGCATTTTGGCCAGGCAGTAGGAAAGATGTAATCTCTGGCCATTTTGGATTACATGTGAACGTGATAAATAAACATGGTCGTCCATATTCGCGCACGAAAGTCAGAGCATCCTGTATATATTCTTGCATATGACGTGGACTGCCTACGTACCATGATGGTAAAATGACATGGTTACCAATTTCGGCGACGTCGGCGTTGTTGTTGATAGCGTCTCGCAAATGAATGTACTCTTCCGCGCGCAGCTTTTGTTGATTATATCGTAAGTATCGTAGTCGTTCGCTCTCAATCTTCGCGTACATGTCGACCATGAATTGTTGACAAAGCTCACGACATCGTAAAATGACGTTGTCCAGGCCACGTCTAATCATTAATCGGTACGCATAATAATCCTTTGAGCTAACGTTCTTGTTTATTTCAGCTCCTGTAATATTTGTTCATAAAAATTAATTTAAATTTATTACGTTCAATAATTTAATTGTTTTGTTAAATGATTAATGATCAAATTAATAATCAATGAAGTACCTGATACGGGATCTCGTTGTTTTATGTTTATGCAATATGCGTCTTGTCCCTTCCAGAATATTAGCGGATATTGGAGAGCGTCATATGAACGATGTGTGTCGGCAATGAACTGAAGATTATTATTTCTTCTACGAATCACAATTTCTCGTGCAGCTGTACAATCGCCAACCATGATTCCAGCAACATCATCAACAACGGGTGCATTGAATCTACGAATATGCTCTCCAGCTGGTGTTTTATCAGGATTAATGACGATAGCGTGATTATCGCTTTGTAATTGGTGCATATGTGATTTGAATATTTTCAACAACTCGTTGTGCTCGTTCAAAAGAGCATCTAGCTCGCTGACGATGCGCCTGGCATAAAGTGAATCAAGGTTATTATAATCACAACGTGCATTCACGCGATTGGCAAGTGCGCTTCCGGAATCCTCGCCGCCCATAAAGTAGATTTGTAAGAATTTATGTGGTTCGTTTGGCATTGGCAGCAGTGAGCCCATTTTATGATAAACTTGGCCTCTGATTTTGAATGTAGAATTGAATTGTTGACCATTTGCATTAGTATTTCGAACTATTTCTGTTGCTCCGAACGATGTCATTTGAAAGCATGAATTGAATCTTCGAATTGACTTCAGGAACACGTTAGAATCTGGATCCGTGCCGATAAGTAAGCCGTTCAATGGTTCAGGTGGTATTTCAATTTCAGGTAGTTGCACTTTTCCTGACGCGCAACACATCCCAGCTGGCTCATTTTTGAATTTCAGAGCATGACGATGCGGACATTCCTTGTCCATAGCACCAATTACCACTTTTGAATGAGCATAATATTCAATATCGGGCTCATACTGGAATGCTAGACGCAGGAATGAATCAGATATAAATGCTCGATGTACCTGTTGTCGTTGTTGGTCATTTGTTCTTCGTCTATTGACTGTGAAACGGCGTGATTGTCGTTGTTCTAATCTTCTGACTTCATTGCGTTCAGCTCGTGTATCTTCTGGCTCTTCTTGATGCAATTGCGCCATTCTGACACGTGCATCAGTACTTTGTTGCTGGATTTGTTCTTCTGTTCTTTCGGATCTGCTATTTCGCAAGTTTCGAGCTTTACTTGTACTGCGGCTCAAATCAGCCCCTTTGCGTTTTCTTGGCATTGCTCACTGTACAAAACATACATAAATAGAATTAATGAAATTATTTAATGATGAAAAATGTTAAAAGTATAATTAGGGCCAGGATTTTTGCCGCAGTTTTGAAATGATTAGTTTTAATTTATGAAATTATAACAAAAATATAAGTTTTATGGAAAAATTTTTCAAACAAAAGTAAAAAATTAAATTTTATGAAAACATTGTCTCTTATAATTTTTTCATACAACCAATATTTCCATTGACATTTCAAAATAAAGATTCATAATGATTGATTTTTTGGAAACTATGAAAATCTTAATTGTTCAATTGCATTTTTTTAATAAAATTAAATTAAAATTACATTTTTATAAGATCAACAACATTTTCGATATTAATAAAAAAAAGTATACTTACAACACAAAATCCGTTGTTATTGGAAGCTCGTGTCACGTGTTGAGTACTTTTGAGGTTATAAAATCACTTGATTAACTAATCGTGCAAAATACACTCAAAATTGATAATTTAATTATTATTGATAAAATAGGAATGATTAAAAGTTAATATGAGAGTTACACTGAGATAGCAAAATAATAATTGTCAACGTTACTACTACACTTGATGCATAAACAATAATGATGGCCGACAACTGTGTAGGGAGTGAGAAAGAAAGGAGACCGGCTTCGTTCTCATCCCTACTCCGTGCTGTTTGCTGGGTCAGAAGTGACACCTGTAGACATCTGGCGGGGATAACTAATTAAATGACGATTGATCAGTTTTCGACCGGAGAGGAAAAATGATTAAATTACAAAAATGGCTATTAAAAAATAAGGGTTGATCGTAGAAGGGTGAAAATTAAGGATTGTATGTATTTTTGTATGTTGTATCATAAAAAAATAGAAATTAAAAATTTTGTCTAAAAAATAAAAAAATAAATTTAGGGGTGGACTACCCCCAACATTTAGGGGGATGAAAAATAGATGTTGGCTGATTCTCATAGATACCGGATAAGCACAAAAAATTTCATGAAAATCGGTCAAGCCGTTTCGGAGGAGTATGGCAACGAAAACTGTGACACGAGAATTTTATATATTAGATATGTTACACATATATATATAGGATAAAATGAAATGTTAAGATTGTTTTACAGCTAAATACTAAAAGTAAAACGAATCGAGAAAGAGAGAAAACGGTAACACGTTTCAATAAAGCTTCCTCTGCAGGAAAGCGAGGCTGGGCGACTCTCTGCACCACGACGACGCCTTATCGCTAGGGCTGAACGGCGATCTAGCCGACTTGCGTACGAACGAAATGTACGAGTAACCAAGTTAGACGAGTCGCTCTCAAGTAAAATCCTTCTCTCTCTCTCTCTCTCTCGCTCTCGTTTCTATAGCACGAGAATAATCGTCTAATCAGCAAATTATTTAGGAAAACTTATTAACTATAAGAAATCTAACGTCTAACTAACAAATTATCTAAGAAAACTTATTAACTATAAGTAGAGTAATCACTAATTCAACGAATAACCAATGATGTTTGGAATAAGCCATAACTCAACAAAACCATTTATACTAATAAGAGATTAACGCAGAAATCAGGTTGCATACGTCAAAGTTAACTACAGAATCTGTAACAAAATTATTATTAGTGGTTTCATGTGAAGGATTTAATTAAGTTCCGTACAAACGCTGAAAAACTAAGCCATTACCATAGACACATCTACATAGAAGCGAGCATAAGGATATTACCCAGACTAGGAAACTCTATCGAAAGTAGGCCAAGAAGCGGGGTGGTAAAAATCGCCTCATTTTTAGGGGAAAAACGCCTCGAACGCGTTCCCTCACCTAATCGCGTGGTCCTCTGTGTAGCACATCACGCGGACAAATCAGAGCGCGCCATACCGATGCACTTGCATAGATCTATGGCTCTGCATGTCGAGAAGCTACTCTGCGAAGTAAGGGGAATGAATACGTGTATGGTCGAGATAGACCACGGGGAAATTCTTATAATTAGGATAGGGTTTTATCCCTTCACTTCTTTTATGCGCTTGACGACAAGAATTTTCGACGCTCAGGAGCCCTATAAAAGGCCGCGAAAATCGGCCGGCGACACTTTTTCATGGGGAGTCAAGTAAGACAGTTTCACGGGGAGTCAAGTAAGACTTTTTCACGGGGAGTCAAGTAACACAGTTTCACGGGGGGTTAAGTAGAGGACTAATCACTAGCCTGGTAGTCAACAAGTCGCCGGCAGTGAATTAGACTTTTTCCAAGGCAACAAGTAGTACTGTTTGCCGGGAAATAAAGTAGTACAGAACGATAATTTTTCACCACGGCTTAATTTTCACAAAGTATAGTTTCAAGTAGTACAGAGTAAGAGTACAGGACTTATAATTATTAACGCTTGTAAAATCGGGAATATTGAACGTGCAACATTCAACTACTCATGTAGTTTTATTTCAATAAATAATTATTAATACGCACCAACGCCTACGTTTGATTTTGAGTCTGTCTGACTACACTAATCTACGTCCAACCAACGTTCAACCGCAAGAACCACAGCAACAAACAACCGTAGGTATAATTTTCAATTACCAAATAAAGTGAAATCTTGCTCCGCGTGAAATTGTCATTCAAGTCCCTCCCCATTATTCGTGAAGTGATTATCCCCAACCAAGAACAAAACGCACTCCAGCCCTATCCCGAGTAGTTTTCCGCGAGATTAGACTCAAAAACGGGCTTGCGTCTTCGGTATTTTCTCGTCGGGTGTGGTAAAGGGAGAATTTATTCTCCTTGACCAGAGCACGGAAAAGATACACCGAAACGTGAAATCTATGTTAAATTCGTGGGTTCTTAAGATAGGCCGCGATTTTGACGTAACAGTCTCACAACGATGCGTTTATACTGCTCAGCCATCTTGAAAATTTTGACACTTCTCGTGAAAACCGCTTGGACAGCTCCAACACACTACTCTCACCTCGGACAATTGTCACCGATTCCTAAGGGTCTACTCAACTCAGAAGTGCTCAACACTACTCAAAATACACGGTAAGAGTGCACCGTCATAATTTACATTAATTCGATGACGGTGAGGTGGAGAAATCTCAATTGTGCATCCTCATAAGTCTCATCTCATGGCGTGCTCTGCAGCGCGGGCCGCACCACGTTTCACCTCACAAATTTTTACACACAATTAATTTAAATGTGAGTGCATCTCATAAAATTCACTCTAAATTCACTTGTGCAATTTTTTACATATTTGTTTTTGTAGTTCAGCGAGTCGATGGTAGAATAAAAACCACTTTCTCTACCGACATCTTTGGTCTGCTTAGTTCACACCTGTCGTGAGTTAAAACTCATTCCTTTTCAATATCTTGCAGATTCGACAACACGTCGAATTCTCAACCGTAGTTAATAACTACTTCACGAAAATCAGTGTAAAGTTTAACATCAACCTGAACGGTTATCGCGGGTTGGACTCGCCCGGAATATTAAGGTTTCAATAATATTGAGTCTGGGAAAAAAGTTCGTGGCGTTTAGTAAAATTCAACCGGTTTTCTTATAGTGTGAAAATGAATTTATTTCAATCAAATATGCTTCATTATTATCGACAATGTTTTGCCATTTTTCGGGTAGAGCCATCGGTGAAGAACTTCTGTGGATTCTGGTTGAAACACTGAATAAAGTGGTTTTCACAGGCTTCTTTTGAAAGCAGCTTAATTCCATTGAAAGAGTTCTGCAGAGATCGGAATAAGTGATAGTCAGAGGGTGCTGGGCTATACGGTGGATGCATCAAAATTTCCCAACCAAGCTCTCGTAATTTTTGACGGGTCATCAAAGAAGTGTGTGGTCGGGCGTTGTCATGATGGAAGACAACACATTTCCCATTAATCAATTCGGGCCGTTTTCTTCCAATTGCTTGGCATAATCTTTCTAGTTGTCCACAGTAGAGTTGAGAGTCAATCGTCTGACCAAGTTGGAAGTAGCTCATGGTGGACGATTCCCTTCCAGTCCCACCGCACACACAGCATCACCTTTTTCGCCGTCAATCCTGGCTTCGTGAACGTTTGTGACTGCTCACCATCCCTTGTCCACGATATTTAACGCTTCCGATTGTCACAGATGTTAATGCAGTCTATTATGTATTTCACGCTCAACTCATGAGGAACTCATACATCGAGCTTTTTTTGTAGCCAGCTTTGTGTAAATGGTTTAAAACAGTGTTGTGGTCAATGCTTAGCTCCATACCAATATTGACACTGCTGATATGCTTATTTCGCTGGACTTTTTCAAGAATTTCATCATCTTTTTCAGTGATTGGACGACCAGAGCGTGACTCATCTTTCACATCGAAATTATCAGAACGAAAGCGAGCGAACCATTACCGCGCAGCAGATTTTGATAATGTATCTTCACCGTAAACAGCACAAATTTTTTCACAAGCCTGCGCAGCATTCCTTTGTCGTAATAATATTGCAAAATATAGCGCAATTTTTCATTACTTTTTTCCATTTTCAAACGCAAACAACTTTCCAACCATTACACCAATTTCGATGTTTATACACTCAAAAAACTTTCGAAGTTTCACCTTCCCAACGAGCATTTAGTGGTGTCGCTGCGATCTGTTTTTCCTGACTTATTTGCAATTGATGCCATCTATCGGGAAAAACGCCATGAACTTTTTCCCAGATCCAATAGATCATATCGAACGGTTGGTTCCTCATCGACAACTCGAGAACAACGAAACTCAGTATAATTATTTTTTTACCATAGAATAGTTAGCGGAAGTAACCATTAACTATAATAATCGACCAACTATTACTTTACTGTAAATTCACGTGTTCGTTATTTACGCGAGATCTATTTCCTTATCGGCAAACGATCCCAAAAAATAATAACTTTCAATGTAATCGCGATTACCGTAATAATCTAATTACACAATACCGTCATAACAATAAGCTAGGTCAATGTTCGACCTGATTAACCACGACGACAGGTGTTCTTCAAGGTTTTGTCTTTGGTCCATTACTGTTCTCTCTTTTTATTAACGATAAAAGATTAACACTACGACACTCTCAATACATGGTATTTGCAGACAACACTCAAATTTATCTAAGTTGTTTGCTATCTCAACTGAATGAGGGTTTACGACTAATAACTTAAAACGCACATGGCATTGTTAATTTTGCCGTCACTAATGGCCTGAAACTGAACCTAGCGAAATCTAAAGTGCTTCTGCTAGGCAGTAACTACATACGAGAAGTTGACTCTACTTTTTTAACACCTCTCTCGCATGGCGTAGTTATGCCTTTTATCAGTGAAGTAAGAAATTTGAGTGTAATCATGCATTCGAATCTATCCTGGAAATCTCAGGTTCGGCATATCTCACAGAGTGTCCACTTCACGTTATATAAGGTAAAAATCATCGGAATGCACCTTCGCAGAAACTGAGAACCTCACTAATTACTTTGCTCGTTTTGCTTCTCTTAGATTATTGGTGCCTGGTCTACCATACTCTAACCGAGGAACTAAATACAAAACTTGAACGACTCATCAACAGTTGTATACGTTTCATTTTCAATCTTCAGCTAGACTCACATATGACACCATACAGACGTCAGCTTGACTAGCTCGCAGTCAAATCGAGTCGGCTCTATTTACTTGGTATTTCGACATATAAAGTCATCAAGAAAGAAAAACCGTTATACATCCTTGAGTTATTCAAGTATGAATCCAAAGCTTCACATCGTCCCTTGAGGGCACCGCGTTCTGCTTGTAGAATTATGTCGCACTATTACGCATAAAGAGTCGTATTCCCTCTCTGGCATTTATCTATGAAAGTCTCTACCTAGTCTCAGAACATCTGCACCAAGCCTACATGTTATGAACCGCCCAATCGCGCACTTGTTCGACCATGTTGACCAGGTTAGAATCATATTATTATTCTTATTGTTGTTGTTGATGTTACTATTTTTAATTAAAAAAAAAAAATTTTCTTATATTTACAAGGAGTTGCGGAATCCTTTTTATGGATATCCCCCAGCTTTCTGAACTGGGGGGATATGTGGGACTCCCAAAAAAGTAGGATTACCCACTAAACCGCCCTCTCCTTGTTGCCCTCCCCCAGACCAGGAACTATTTTGATATTACTTCTGGCTGGGGGTTAAGGCCGTGTTTGTCCGTTCGTCTTGCTGTATGTAACCCGTCGCGTCACGTCAGTTCGTCTGCTCGGTTAGGCGAGGCATCCATCTACGTTTTTCTGTCGCAGTATCGTCTCTGTATAGGTGGAAACTAGTTGCCACCATTCTGTTGAGTGGAGCATCACCTGGGCAATGTTGTCCGGGGTGATGCTACCAACAATCGTCTCGAGTACGAGTCGGGGTTCTGTCCAGCGGTCACACACAAAAAATGTGTGTTCCGCGTCGTCTCGTTCGTGTCCGCAGTACTTACAATATGGCGTCCGTACTCTGTTCAAGTTATAAAGGTACCTTCGGAAGTAGCCGTGTCTGGTCAGTAGCTGGGTAACGTAAAAATTTACGTCCCCAAACTTCCTTTCGATCCACGGCCTCAGGTCCTTTACAAGTCGTCTCGTCCAGTTGCCTGTTGTTCCTTCTGTCCGGCGTTGTTGCCATGCCTGGATCGCTCTGTCTCTTTCTGTTGTTGCCACGTCCTGTCGCCTCGTATTTGCACTTTTCTCGTAGATCCTCTTTCGTTCGAAAGCTAGGAGGTCCACGGGCATTACGCCGGCCACCACCGAGACTGCTTGTGCAGAGACAGTCCGATAGGAGCAGGTGATCCTCAGCGCACCTTGTCTTTGTACCGTCGTCATCGCGTGGCAGTACTTCTTTGTGTTCTGGACATCTGCCCAAATTTCCGCGCCATGAGGAGCACCGAGTGGGTTGTCAACATTAAAATCTCCGTTTCCCCGGTCTCGGTCCATTCGTGTTTGCCATCAGGCGGATTAAGGATGCCACCCTTTCGGCCGCCTTCCGAGCTGTCCGCTGTACGTGAAACCAGAAGGTCATCCTCGTATCTAGGGTCACCCCCAGTTACTTGATTTCCCCTCCAGCCACTATCTCGTCTGTCCCGACCTTCATAGGTAGACTCATCAGTATACGTTTCCGTGTGAGAAACACCATTTCCGTCTTTTCCGTTGCGAGTTGCAGTCCGTGGTCAGTCATCCATCGTCCGACACGTCTCATCGTCTGGTTCAGTTTGTACTATGCTAATTCTGGAGACCGCTCCACGATCACCGCCGCGACATCATCGGCGTATGCGACGAGTTGAACATTTCGCGGGGGTTCCAGTCTCAGCAGGCTGTCGTAAATCCCGTTCCAGAAGTCTGGTCCCAGTATGGATCTCTGGGCGACCCTCACGGTGATCTGTCTTGTCGCCTGTCCTTCGATTGTCTTGTAGGTAATCCGTCTGTTTCGTAAGTAATCTTCCACTACGCGGGTCAGGTATGGTGGAGCCCAGAAGCCGTTTCTAAGCGTCTCCAGTATGTCCGCCCACCGGGCCGAGTTGGAAGCGTTCCTTACGTCGAGTGTCGCCAGCAGCACGATTGGTCGCGCTGCGTGGCAATGTCTGTCTGTGTTTCGGAAGAAGTCTACCACCTTCTGGATGGCTCCAATCGTGGACCGGCCCTTCCTGAAGTCAAACTGTTGGTCGGATAGGCCTCCCCTGGTCAGTATCGCGTCCGTTAGTCTTGGTCTAAGTAGCTGTTCGTAAAGTTTTCTTGTCGTGTCCAGTAGGCTCAGCGGATGATAAGCCGACGGCGTATTGGGGTCGCCCTTACCCTTGGAGACAAGGACTAGCCTCGCCGGTTTCTATCGGTCACTGAAGGTCCCCGTCGTCAAGCAGGTGTTGTATAGGTCGAGAAATATATCCGGCCTCAGGTTGACCATCAGCCGGACAATCTCCGCTGGTACTCCGTCAGGTCCTGGCGTCTTACCCGTCTTCATCGCATTGGATGCTTTGGTGAGCTCCTTCGCAGTGAATTTGGGAAGTTTCGATGTCCCGTTGTCGTCCGTTGCGTCCGTCCATATGGGGTGTGTCGGAAAAAGTCCGTCCACAATTCGCGTAGTGGTTTCAGCATCTTCGAGTTCTGGTCAGACACGGGCCCGTAGTTTACCGATCACGTACTTGTAACCAGTGCCACACGGGTCCCGATCCACCTCCTCGCAGAGCTTCCTCCAGCACTGCGTCTTGCTGTCTCTGATAGCGTTCATCAGTCGTTTCCGTGCTGTCTTGTATTCGGCCTGGAGGGTTTCCCTTTCAAGTCTCCCACCAGCCCTAATGGCCCGTCTTCGGTTTGCCAGACAGATCTTCCGGATCGGCGATCTCGTCCGTCCACAAGTATTGTGGTTGTCTGCGGTGTCCGTAATGTCGTTTTGGCATTGTGCTATTGCACAGCCGTTCCGTCAGTTCGGCCGTCTCGTCTGCCAGTCTTTCCGTCCGTAGCCGGCCTATCAGCTCTCGGGGGACGTTTGTAATCGGCGCCGGCGCTGCTGCCAGCTCTTCCAAAAACTTCTGTACGTCAAGTTTGTTCGTATTCCACCGTGAGGGGCGTTGAATCCTCCTCCGTGTCGTCATTGTCCGATCTCTCACTTCGAAGACAATGTACTGGTGGTCACTGGCCGTGTAGTCCTCGACCACCCACCATCGCCCTACCAGTGGCAGTATACTGTCTGACGTCATCGATACATCTGGTATGGAGTCTCCAAATCCTGGTCGTCTGTATGTCGGTGTGTTCCCCGTATTTGCTACCACTAGGTCTAGTCTTGCGGCCATCTCCAGTAATAGTCGTCGCCGTCTGTTCGTTACAGTCATGCCCCACTCGACCGCCCTCGCTTTGAGGTCCCCCGCGACCACGATGTCACGAGGCAAATCTCTAATTCCATCTTCGAGGAGCGCCACCTTTCTCTCAAAGTCCGCCGCGACGCAGTTCGGGGTCAGGTAGACGCTGACGTAGATGACAGCGCCGACCTTAGTCCATGCGAAGTCTTCGCCTGCGTCACGGTCAGTCATCCGGGATCGGGCGGCACCCCTCACCCAGATAGCAGCTGTCTCGTTTTTGTTTGTGATGAACGTCTGTGTCGACCGTTTCCTGTACGGTTCGCACAGTATCAGTATGTCGGCGTCGTGTTCGTGGGCTATCTGAGGTAGAAACATGTCCGCTGTCCTGCTCCAGTTCAGGTTTCCTTGAATTACGGTGTCCATCTTCCGGCCCTCTTTTTGCGCTCCTCCAGCGCAGCCCGGAACACCGCACACCTCCCGGTTCCCGCGAGGTGCGCCATGTCCCCGTGCCCCGCCTCAGAGCACAGAGGGCAAGCCGGTCTGTTTTTACAGTCCGTTGCATAATGTCCCGTCTCGCCGCATTTCCTGCAGCTTTTTGTCTGATCCGTGTTCGTGCAGTTCGTCTTCGTGTGTCCGTATCCCCGCACTTGTGGCATTTGGTCACCGTCAGTCGCTGTCGTAGTCGGCATCGCATCCATCCTATCTCGATCCAGCTCCGGCCTAACAGCACCTCGGCTTCCCGCGACTCGAGTTCGCAGACCGCCATGTACTGCTAAACCCGGTTCGGGCCAAAGATGTGGACACCAAAGTCGCCGTCTCGTCCCGTTTCTCATCTCAGCGCCCGTATTACGTCATCCGCGGTGGTAATGCAGTCCAGGTCCATGATCTCCAGTTGCGTTTTGGAGGTCATAGTCCTGCCGATGCCTATGTCCTTGACCGCGTCCTGAAGTTCGCGCTGAAACTGTTCTCGTCCGTCCGTGTCTGTCTGTATCTTGATGAGACACCGTCCGTCCTTAGTCTTCCTTAGAGTCATCACTTGCACGTGACTCTTCGTCGGGTCGACTGTCCTCCTTATCTTCCGTACCATGTCCGAGTACATGTTGTCTTTCCCAGGCTTGACCAGCACAGCCTTTCCCCTATGTTTGGGGGCCGGTCTGCGCTTTTCAGCCTGGGTCGGTACGTTCGTCTCGTCCGTCCTGTTTTTCGGTTCTGTCGTTTTTTTTTTCTTTTCTTTCGTTTTGTCACGGTTCTCATAATTCTCAGGCTGCGGGGCCTCCGGAGGGGTCCTTGTCGCCTCCCGTTTCCGCTTCGTCGGTCGCGTTGCCAGTTCGTTTGTCTGCATTTCTGTCTCTGTCAGGTCGTATGCCATCATTCGTCCCTTCGAGTCTGTCCTGTTTCGTATGCTTATTGCAACGTCGGCGGCATGGAGAACCGTCTTTATGCCGGTTTTTACCGCCATATTCATGTTTTTTTGTATTGCCGCTGCCTCGACCATTTTCGTCGCTGTCCTCTGTATGAGCATTAGTAGCTCCGTCACGTCAGGTTCGTTCTGTCGTAGTGTTATAGCGTCCGTTGTTGTGTCTTTCGTCTGTCCCGTCTGTGTGCGTGTACGTCTATTGTCACTGTCGTGAGTAGCGGCCGCAAAGGTATAGCCTACCCCGCTCCCTGCGCTCGACACGCTGTCCGTCCTGTCCTGTCTTGGAAGGTGCAGTGTTGCCCTGTCTGTATCTTTTGACAGTCGTACCCTTGACGGAGTACGACTATCAGTGTTTGTTTTTATTTGTTGTGTTTTGTCCATGTTGTTTCCACGAGTAGTCAGAAATGGGCGTCCGCCCCACAGAGCCTGATGGTAGGGATAAGGCTTCATACCATGAGGTTTCGTCCGGTTCCCCATAGGCATCGTGCGCGACACTGTACCCCAGTGCCATCCAGCCCTTGGCACGCTGGCTCCCACTTTGGCTTGGGCAGAGCAGGTCCCCAACGGGGTTTTTGTCCACCTGAGCCGGTTTTTACGCCAGCCTATTTTCCTTACGGCGCCCGTTAACCGTGTCCGTTCCTGGCGGGGTTAGAGTCGTCATTAGACGATCCCCTTCCCCGATACGGTCGGGCCACTTTGTGCCCCGGCCCTAACACGGGCAGCTCCTAGATTTAGGTCGCCTTCTACGACGGTCATACCTTACCGCTGGAAGATTCTAACCCCTCCTCCGCAAGGGGTTGCTTGATTTTCGTCCACCCCGAGGATTCTCGGTACCTTCCATATCTGGAAGACGTCCCCCTATCCGCGACCTGGGGAGGCGCACGATGCGGGATCAGCAACCCGACACCCGATTATATTATTATTATTATTATTATTATTATTATTATTATTATTATTATTATTATTATTATTATTATTATTATTATTATTATTATTATTATTATTATTATTATTATTATTATTATTATTATTATTATTATTATTATTATTATTATTATTATTATTATTATTATTATTATTATTATTATTATTATTATTATTATTATTATTATTATTAATGACAGAGGAGGAAAATGCGTTAAGCACCGTAGGAGAGTCACACGGACTCCCCCGTGTGTCGGACTCTCCTTGGTTGGCCTACCGACTAAAAACCTCCTCTGTCCCGTCTCCGCGGGGTGGAAACACGTCAGTATAACTTCACCTCCGCGGCACCTGTCCATCGTCTCGTTCGTTTCAGGTCTCAGTCTAAGTTCTCTGTCTATACCCGTCTGTCGTTCAGTCCATGCTCATTCATACTCCAAACATCCATCCTCTTTCTTACCTCTCAGAACGGCCTCGACGAATACTGCGAAACGCGTCCACTGTTCCTCGTTCCGTAACATCAGTCCGATAATGTTGTCCGGTGTAATGTCCCCGTTCGTTCGTTCTAAGTCTCGTCTCTGTATCGTCCATCTGTCACACATGAAAAACGTGTGTTCAGCGTCGTCTTGTGCATGTCCGCAGTATTTGCAGTCCGCTGTCCGTACTTTTCCCATGTCACGTAGATATTGCCGGAAATACCCATGGCCTGTGAGGAATTGTGTGAGGAAGAAATTTACCTCCCCAAACTCTCGTTCAGTCCACAGTTTCAGGTCAAGTATCAGGCGTCTTGTCCAGCGTCCGGTTGTCTCCGTCGTCCATCGTGCGTGCCAGTCCGTCAAAGTCTTTTCCCTCTCCCGTCTTGCCGCGCCATCCCTCTCGGTCCCTTCGTCGCGTTCGTAAATCCGTTTCCGTTCAGTCGCCAGTAAGTCGATGGGAATCACGCCCGCCACCACGAGTACCGCCTCCGCTGAGACGGTTCTGTAGGCGCACGCTATCCTCAGTGCTCCTCGTCTTTGTACGTCCGTCATCGCCTTCCGGTATTTTTTGACTGCGAGCGCATCAGCCCATATCTCCGCCCCGTACAGGAGGATGGAGTGGGTTGTCGTCATGAGCAGTCTGCGTGTTGACGGTCTTGGTCCGTGCGTATTTGCCATCAGGCGGCTGAGCAAAGCTACCTTCGCCGCCGCCTTCTCGGCCGTCCCTTTGATATGAGCCCAGAAGGTCAGCTTCGTATCGAGGGTCACCCCTAGGTACTTCACCTCCCCTCTGGTCTCAATCTGTTCCGTTCCGACTGTCATCGGTATGATCGTCGGGGTCCGTCGTCTAGTCAGCATGACAATTTCCGTCTTGTGCAGTGCTAGGCTCAGTCCGTGTTTCGTCATCCATCTGTCCACCCGTCTCATCACCTGATTCAGCGTGAGCTGGGCCAGGTCTGCAGTGCGTTCCACGATCACTACCGCCACGTCATCGGCGTAGGCAACCAGTGATGCGTTACGCGGCATCTCCAGCCTCAGCAGGCTGTCGTACGTCACGTTCCATAGGTCAGGTCCCAGTATAGAACCCTGAGCGACCCCCGCAGTGATCCTTCTTGTTCTCTGTCCTTCCTGCGTCTCGTACGTTATGTATCTGTCGCTGAGGTAGTCCTCCATTACCCGGAAAAGGTAGTAAGGGATCCGGAGATCGTCCTGCAACGCTCCCAGGATGTCCCCCCACCTCGCCGAGCTAAAGGCGTTCCTCACGTCCAAAGTCACCAGTACCGTGATGGGTCTTGCTGCGTGGCAAGCCTCGTCCGTCTTCCGAAAGGTCTCAAGGACCTCTCGGATTGCCCCTATGGTCGATCGCCCTTTGCGGAAACCGTGCTGCTTATCAGACAGACCTCCGGCCGCCTCTATTGCGTACGTTAGTCGTGGTCGCAGTAACAGTTCGTACAGTTTTCCCGTCGTGTCCAACAGACTCAGTGGTCTGTAGGAAGACGGCGCGTCAGGATCTCCCTTGCCTTTGCTCAGAAGAACCAATCTCGCCGTCTTCCAGCGCATGCTGAATGTCCCAGTCTTAAGGCATTGATTGTACATCTCGAGGAGTATGCCTGGCCTGGAGCAAGCTATCAGTCGCAGGACCTCCCCAGGTATGCCGTCTGGTCCCGGTGCTTTTCCCATCTTCATAGAGGACGTAGCTTTAATAAGCTCCTCCTCAGTGAAGACAGGAACGTCGAGTCCCTCGTCTGCGTCCGTCACTTCTTCCCTCCTCGGATGAGTCGGGAAGAGTTCGTCAACAATTTGTCCCATTGTCGTCGCGTCCTTGAGTTCGGGTGGACCGTGGGCCCCGAGCCTTTGGGTCACAATCCTGTAACCCAAGCCCCAAGGGTCCCGGTCCACTTCCTCGCATAACTGTCTCCAGCAGCGCTTCTTACTGTCCTTAATAGCGTAAGTCAACGTCTTCCGTGCCGTTTTGTACTGTACAGTAAGAGCGGCCGTGGACGGTTGGTGTTTTTCCCGTGCTCGATACATTCTTCTCTTTGCCGCAATGCACAGTCGCCGCAGTTGGGCGATCTCGTCCGTCCACCAGTACGTCGTTCGTCTGGGGTGTCGGGGGGTCTTGCGCGGCATTGAGGCCTTACATAGACGTCCCATCAGTCCCATCGTCTCGTCAACGAGTCGTTCGGTTCGTCTCTGTCCCGTCAGTTCGTCAGGTATAGCCTCTGTAGGGTCTGCTGCTCCCAGCAGTTCCCGCGAGAACCTGTCTCTGTCCAGTTTACGTACGTTCCACCGCGGTGCCCGCTCAGGTCCGTCGCGTCGCGTCTGTGTAAGTCTCGCCACTTAAAAGACGATGTATTGGTGATCGCTGGCCGTGTAATCATCGGTCACCCGCCATCGCCTCATCCGCGACAAGATGCTGTCCGAGATCATAGTCACGTCCGGTATCGAGGAGCCTACCCCCGGTCGGATGTACGTTGGTTTCCGTCCCGTGTTTGCAACCGTCAGACCTGTTCGAGCTGCCATCTCCAATAGCAGCCGTCCGCGTTTGTCAGTCCGTGTCATGCCCCACTCCACCGCCCTAGAGTTGAGGTCGCCCGCGACCACCAGATCTCCTGGTAGCTCCCGCAGGGCGTCCTCGAGTCTATTTACCCGGTCCTCGAACGCTCCAGCGGAGCAGTTCGGGGTCAGGTAAACGCTGACGTAGGTCAGATCGTTCACCCTCACCCAGACGTAATCGTCCCCCGCTCCACTGTCGAGAACGCGAACATCGGTGTTTTTGACCCAAATGGCTGACGTGCCCGCGTCATTCGCGAACCACGTCGGGGTCGTCGTGTTCTTGTACTGTTCGCTCAGTATTAGTATGTCGACGTCGTGTTCAGTCGCGATTTGAGGAAGCAGGAGGTGTGCTTCCTCGCATCTGTGCATGTTGCCTTGTAAGACAATCATGCCCTCGTCTCAGTCTTGGTTTTGCACTCCTCCAGTGCGGCCCTGAAAACCGCGCACGACCCGGTGCCCGGTATGTGCGCGGTGTTTTTGTGCCCCGCCTCGGTGCACAGGTAACACGTCGGGTCCTGTTGGCAGTCCTTACCGACGTGGTTCGTCTTGCCGCATTTCCAGCAGCATAGTCGTCTGTCCGGTCCTTTGCAGTCTGTCCTTGTATGACCGTATCCAAGGCACTTGTAGCACCTGGTCACGGTTGTCCTCGGTCTGACGCGGCAGTTTACCCACCCTATCCTGATCCGTCCTTTCTTGAGCAAGGCGTTTGCGGCGCCTTCCTCAAGTATTATTATTATCATTATTATTATTATTATTATTATTATTATTATTATTATTATTATTATTATTATTATTATTATTATTATTATTATTATTATTATTATTATTATTATTATTATTATTATTATTATTATTATTATTATTATTATTATTATTATTATTATTATTATTATTATTATTATTATTATTATTATTATTATTATTATTATTATTATTATTATTATTATTATTATTATTATTATTATTATTATTATTATTATTATTATTATTATTATTATTATTATTATTATTATTATTATTGTTATTATTATTATTATTATTATTATTATTATTATTATTATTATTATTATTATTATTATTATTATTATTATTATTATTATTATTATTATTATTATTATTATTATTATTATTATTATTACAAGGAGTTGCGGAATCCTTTTTACGGATATCCCCCAGCTTTTTGAACTGGGGGGGTATGTGGGACTCCCAAAAAAGTAGGCCTACCCACTAAACCGCCCTCTCCTTGTTGCCCTCCCCCAGACCAGGAACTATTGTCATATTACTTCTGACTGGGGGTTCTGTCTGTTTTCGTCCGTTCGTCTTGCTGTCTGTAACTTGTAACGTCACGTCAGTCTGTCTGCTCGGTTAGGCGAGGCAGCCGTCTACGTTTTTTCGTCGTAGTATTGTCTCTGTATAGGTGGCAACTAGTTGCCACCATTCTGTTAAGTGGAGCATCACCTGGACAATGTTGTCCGGAGTGATGCTACCTACAATCGTCTCGAGTTCCAGTCGGGGTCCTGTCCAGCGGTCACACACAAAAAAGCTCTATCCTCGAGAGCTATGCGTTTCCTAGTCGTTGCGGCGTAGGTGACCTTCTCGCTGCGGGGTGGCAGAGATAACCTCGTTGAGCCATCCGGTAGCGGGATACAGTGCCCATACAATTTGAGAAATTCTTCGTGCAGAATATCTGCCTTGTGATGCTTTATAAATACCATGCCGAGCAGTCCGCTGACCTCCAGCGGTACGCTGTTTGGAACTATGTAAAACCAATGTTCAACATTCAAAGCTGGCATCTCGAGCATGATTTTTGCTATCCCGAGGGGGGTGAATTTCTCCCCCGCTGTCCTTGCAGTTCCACACTGCGTCCCGACACCTTAGTCTCGGGCTTCAGACAGCCTTCCTTGATGATGCCGCACTGTGCTCCTGTATCTGCCTTAAGGATGAGTATCCCGGTCCTACTCTGCGATAACCTCTTCCGGCAGTCCTTCCATACGTGGCCTTTCTTTTCGCAGTAATTGCAGATTATTTTCACATTGTGGATCGACTTATTTTCGCTGGACATCGGTAGGCTCACTCGTCCCGACCTCCGGGTATAGTCTTGTGCCACGTAGCCAGGTCTTCCGCAGGTGAAGCAATTTTCTATCTGCCGCGGTGGCGCGTCTTGGGACTTTCTGGGGTGGCTTGGTACTCTACCTACCCCTCCCTTCGGCTGCACCATGTTGGTGATTTCAATTGCCCCCGCCGCCGAGTCGTGCAGTGTTTGACAATTACTTGCACGTACCATCACCTGTACCTGGCCGTACAGCCCATTTTCGGAGTTCGCATGCGTGCTGCGACGGGTGACGCTCTCGACGGTGTTGCAGCGATTTGCTCTCGCAGGGAATGGATGAGCTCGTACTCATCTGCACCTACATCATTTATCGTGCCGGCCAAGTTCCTTCTTGCCGACGGTGTATCCGCCTCCTGGAGCCTATTTTCACGGTCGAACTCGTGCTGGCCCCGCTCGTGTTAGCGTTGCCGCCTTTCCTACTCATCTCGAGCTCTTTCTACACTACACTGACTCTGGTCTACCGCTTCTAACCGCTCTCGCACGTGTTCGGGTACCGGCCGCGCTTAAGGAAACACATTTTCTACGGTGCAAATTTTGTAACGCTGCTCCGCGCTGCTCTGCGTGTCGCGGTGCTCCGGTGTGCATTAGCCCATTTGAATATACGGGTTTGATTCTGGTCGCGGCTCTGCGCTGCTCTGCGCGTCGCAGCGCTCCGCTTTGGTGTGCATCGGGCTTTATACTTCAATGGGGAAAAATTGTAACCTCAAACACTTATAAAAATAATGGAGTAAAGAAAAATAAACGAAAAAGATAATAGCAAACAATTGTTCGACCACACAACGATTCTTTATGCACATTTTCCAGCATTATTTGGTTGCTCAACTTTATAACGTTAAACAACTCAAATTTTATTCTATAGAGATGTCACGTTTACACTATACAGATATTTAAAGTTTGTTATTAGTTCGATTTATTCAGAACATGGTTACAAGTTTCTCTAACAACTAATTGAGATGCTGAATTTTTGTGATACTTTCAGAAAGAAGTGAAATCTTCAAAAAAATATTTTTTAAGTTAAGATAGTATTATACAATGTACCTACGGTAAAAGTGCTTTACGGTAGTGCTTTACCAAAACTTAGCGTACATGGTTAAAAGAAATAAACTGGGCGAAGCACCCCACCGTCGCTCTACTGCGCCTTCACTGGAAGCCCTCAGCGCTCACACTTCCCGTCCTATATTTTATAAATATCGTAGGGGTTATTAGCGAAAATCTCTTGTGGAATGTTTTGGAGGCAATACGAGATCTATTGAAACAGCGCAGTTTGGTAATAAAAAGTATTTGATTATTTTTAAAATAATAATTATTTTATTAAGCGATGCAACAGCATCCTGACGTCAAATTATAAAAATAAAAAATGTTCGGAATTTCTACTTTTTACAACTACTACATCGGTTTATTGGAAGTATAGCTGTAATTAATACTGATAATATCAGGACGCAGCGAAACCAGCCGAAGTGGATGCGCGGTTGGTGTGCGGCTTTGGGGGTCATTCGGTTTAAATTTCTGAGCGGGAGGTAGTTTTTCTGAGTTTCTGGTAGGTGTAACATACCTGAAACTCAGCAAAAATATTGCCAAGAGTAGATGCGGATAACATTCCAATTGGGGCGCTCGAGGCAATGGAATAGTGAAAAATAGAAGGAAGGAATTAGGGAATGAAGGGAGAGGACTGTAAAAGGGGAAAGACCCCGTACCCTGGAATACATTTTTTTTTAATAAACAATATATTAGGACGCACCGTTGCAGCGCCAAATTATAAAAATTTATACATTTAAAAAAAAATTATTTATTTAAAAAAAAAATTATTTATTATTTTTTTAAATTAATTTCTGTATACATACTTTACACCGATTTAGTATGCTGTAGTTCAATCGAAGAGGTAATTAATAAAGAAGTTCATGTTATTCGTCCGAAAAGTGTTTGGTACAATCCGTATCTTCCCGGGCTTATTTTCTTATCCATGCATGCTATGTTTTTGTAAAGCATTTCCGGTAAAGGACTTTTGACGTGCGTATATTGTACTTGGCAAATATTTAATATTACGATTTGTCCTTTTTGCAGCATACTCTCAATATATTATACTTTCAAAATATGTGAAAAAAAAATCGATTTTTTGAAGATTGTAAAGGGTTTTTTCCCTTTAATATATCACACGAATCCTTTTTCTTATGATAGGATACTTTTTTAATAACTTGGCGTACATTTTTTACTTTTTCAAAGGAATTTTTACGGAGGTAATCTATACTGCTTGAATGGAAATTGAAAACGTAGCTATTTTTATTTAAATTGATATAGTAAACATTGAATTCGCTTCATAACGTATGAATAACTAACTAAGCCAACACACAAACTTGTAAATATTCCGACCGCCAAAATTATAATAAAATTAGTGATTTTAAATAGAATTCAGTTATAAATGTATATCTGAAAAAGATAAAATGGTTTCCGATGTCGATTTAGATTAGTAATTACTTGAAATATAATCGTTTATTTACTGACCTCGTTACTGTCGGGAGACGTCTTCTTTTGCGTTAGCAAGTGTCCATATCGCACATATGAAATCAGCTCGTAATTCGTATTTTCTATTAATGTTCCGACGACAGCGCGTCTCTTAAATATAAAAATGAACAAAACTACATTCATAACGCCGATTGCGAAAAATAGAGCTGAAATAGATCTGAAAAGGATAAAACAGTTCCCAATATCGATTTAGTTAACTAACTACTGGAATTATACTTATCCATTTTCTGCCCTTATTACAGTCGGGAGACGTCTCCTAAACATTGAAAACGCCTTTAACATATTAACTCCCGAATATCCCACGGCCAAAAAGACAGGACGAGTAAGGAATTTCTCACCCTCTATTTTGTGTCCTTGACCATTCCAAAAACGGTAAAATATCTCTTGATAGATTTGCGACAATGCTTCGATGCCTAGAGCATCGGTTTCGGTTCATGAAGTTCTGACATTATCTGTGTTTTTGTAGAGATAAATAAATAAAATAAGCAAGTGCATGATATCACACGTCGCCATGTGCTTAGCGATGTTACTCGTACTTTCAAAATGTTGTAATAAAATGAATCTAAAGCCGATGAAATAACTTCCAATGTCAATTTCTCTTTTAAATTAGAGTTCAGATGACAGCATGATTCTTGATAAGCATAACACGATTACAATGTTCAGACGACGTTTCCGGACTGTAATGACAGCAGTAAATGAATTATTTTTATTTAAAGATGAAGTTTACTAAAATGACATCGGAAGTTATTTAATCTTTTTAGATATATTTTCAAATGAAAACTTCTTAATGCTAAAGTTCTGTTTATTATAGTTTTGTAAAGTCAGGAGTTTTATTACTTAAAAATTAATTCTCTTTTTATTACATACTTTTTAAAGCTGGTTCAATGTGACTTTCTACAGGACTTTAATAATTGATATATATTTTTATAGTTACTGTATTTTTTTAAACTGGAACAGCTAAATTATTTTTAATAACTCTATTTTATTTTATCACTGAATCATTTTTGCACTCGTGTATTTAGAATTAGATCAACAAATCCGATTAGAAAATTACGTTGCGTTTTTATTAATTTCGAGTTTGTAACAACATCTCCGATATGCAACAAACTTATTAAAATTTACATGCTGTTGAATAAAATGTGTGTACAAATATTCTCTCACTCTACCGTGACCGCTCTGAAGTTAGGTAGAGATGATGAAAGGTAGGAATGACGGCCATCTTGTGGCGTTTCGATATATACAACCGTGCTTCTCATACATTTTTTTAAACGCTTTTATCTCGCTGAAATCTCACGTAATATATACAATCTAGGACAAAAAAGATGGTTACGATGCACAGAATCTGTGGTCCTAGTTCTGTTGAAACATCTTTAGCTGATTCGTAGAACACCGTATAGAAACTGGTATATCCACGCCATGTCGTAAAACGCCTACTCCGTCAGGAGTAAAACAGAATTTTACAAGAACTGAATAACTCTGGACTTAAAGTGGAGCTTAACTAACGCATTAAAAAATATATAGTGGAATATTAAAAAATGATTCGCATATATAATCGCTAGATTTATTTGTCGTTGAATGTGCAAATCTCCCGACTATAATACGAGAATAAATAGTTATAATTTCACTACTCTTTGTGAATCCCATATACTATCAATAACTACAAAATAATTTTTTCGTTATAAAAATTAAATAATGAAAAATGCAGTTATTCAATATTGATGTGAAACCGTTTTATTTGAAACAATTAGGTAAAAATACATATATTCAGAGGAAATGTTCACCAGTTTTGTGATTAAGGAGAATATCTGATTTTTGAGCACTAGTATTTCTTATTTTATTTCACGTTTCCATAGGACAGCATATAAAAAAGCATTTTCTGCCTCGCATGACACAGTACAACATAGTGCCAAGTCTTTGCGTAACTGACGACGTACACTGTCTGATGCGAAAGAGCTCATTCGCGCGATTATCATGTTATAAAAATTCTAAGTAAAAATTTGCCTTACGCGAGGAGACAGTTATGCATAGCCGTATACCATTCTATGGCGCCCCTTGGAACGCGCATGGCAAACTCGACCGTGCGTATTTAAGGAGTGATAGCCCACCGTCTCTCACCACTGTACCGCCAACCCCGGACCTGAAACACGGTGATACGTGCGTCGACGACCCCCGCGTTACAACCGGAAGTCATCCACACCACACCAAGTACTAACAATTCTTCACACAATCTCCACGTTTCTTCAACAACCTTCGCAACAATACTTCAGATTCGCACGCACTCAATTTTTCACGGAGAAACTACGGAAACGGGTGAGTATCTTTCATCGAAAAATCCATTGCGGGGACATTTTTTTCAGTATTTTAACTTTACAAACCTTTTATCTAGAATATATTTTCCATTCTGTCTTTTTTCGAGTGAAGCATTCGAAAATCAGGGTTACGATATTCAGCGATCTGCAGCTTTTTTAAAAATATCCAATTAACCTTCAATAGGGTCGACATAATTTTAAGGATATTCAAAATAGATCGTGTTTTTGATCATTCCAATTCGAAGTGTACTTACCACACAACGAGACGGTAAGCGCGATCAAGAGGGGTTGTGACAAGTTGCATCCTCGATACACTTCTACTATAAATTCCAAAGTGGCCAATCTGAAATTAACGTTTTAATGATTCTGCATAACGACTAGGGTATTTCAACGAGGGCAAACGTAATTTATTTTTTACAATGCGATATCGACAATTATTCATTTTTTGCTTACGTTTTTATCTTTTATTCAATAATTCTTAATGTCAGTACTTATTTATCATTAATCTATTATTTGTATTAATTAATTTAAGTTGTAGAATCCAAAATTCCAAATAATAATTGTGACACTGACGATTGACATAATAAGCTGTAACATAAGACGTTGAATAATTATTTGAGAATTTGTTATTAGATTTTTTTAAATTCTCAATTACGGAAGAACAATTGCCGAACACCTTTCTTGCGTAGTTTCGCTTGAACATTTTATTCCCGCGCAACATCAACACCATAGTTGTGGATTGGAAGTTAAAAAAATGTCAGTAAAAAATACCGTCATGAGCTTTTGTTTCTTACGGAAAATATTATGTCTGTGTATGAGTGAGTGAGATTATACCATTTCCAGGAATTCAACGGCGAAGCAGCACTTGTTTTCGTTGCTGTTTTCGGATTGTGTACAGTCGGTAAAATATAATAAGTACAAACGTGAAGGTAATTGTCGCAGTCTTTACACATAATTCGTGAATAATTTACAACTACGTACCATATTCATAATTTTTCACTTGGCAAAAACATATTACTTCAACCACAGTTAAATAAGCCTTTGTGACTGACATATCTATCTACTTTTTTTTACATTTGAAATGCGTCGAGCATTATTTACGGTCTTGCCAAAAAACATTATCTTTTCGATTTAATAGCACAGTGGCGGCTCAGAGTATCTGTATTGATTGAAGTATTTCGAACAACTCTTCCACGACTGAATTTCGGATAGCATCTCTACCACATTAAAAACTGTACCAGAATACAATACTAATTGATTATAATTATACCACGTGACAACTCTAAGACACTGCTGATGATAAAAGGTCTGATGGCACAAAAGCGGATGTTTGTTTCTCGTGGTAGGATCATAATTTTGTTGTGTTGTAGTGTATGATAAATGTACTGCTCAAAATAATTCAAGAAAAGTTTGCACATTGGGGAACGCGATATTTTAAAAATTTTATACCAGGTGTTTGAAATCTAACGATTTTATTTACATCAATTCGGTTCAATAAATTTTCAATTAACAAATTGTTTTTAGCATTATCAGATTACATTATAGAGCTTTATTTGAATGAGAAAACTAATTTTAACTATTGAATTAATTAGTTTTTTATTTTTATTATTTAGGCTTTTCCGAGTGAAAGTGGACGAAAGATATAATTTTCACCTTATCCAAAACTCGTCGCTTCAATAAACGTTCACGGAGTTTCGTTAAAGTATTATTTCCTACTGAATAAAATAACAAAGGTTAATTTAAACAAACAAACGTACTTTCTGAATCATTACGACTTTCAATTTTAATATTATCTCAACGAAATTGTTCTGAATCGTAACTAGCAAATAAATAGGGTGAGATGCATTTTTTCTTAATCTTAGGGATCTGAATAGTGTGTAAAGTTTAAAAGGCGAACAAAAATTATTGGCGAACAAGAGTTATTTTAGGTTTTATTAGCGACAAAGTATTTGAGTGAACGATCAATCGCATCGGCAATTGTGATCTTCTCAATCACTTGCTAGTATTTACCACTATACTGATCAAATGGAAAATGTTGCTGAACTATGCTATTCAGAAAGGTTGTTAACGGAGCACCCGCTTGTTACATACGACACTATTGTGTGCTCCAGCAACTTTAGTTCGCCGATTGTTGTCGTTAATCGCTCGTTTGTTGAAGCTTTTTATTATACTCACGCTCATTATCTTTGTACATCCGCGTTGAATTTGCAATTTCCGATAGAGATTATATCCATAAATTAATTACGACCAAGTTGCACCGTACGTAAACTATCGAAGCTATTGTGGGCAACTTCATTAGAGGATTTACAATAATCAAATGCTTAAAAATCTATTTTTTTTTTAATGAACGTTATAAAATATATTCTATGTGATCTGTAGAATTAACAATTAAAGTGTCATGCTATAAAGTATTGTACAACCATTTAAAGTCAGTTTTTACCGCAGCGACAGTAACGGAACGTTCCATTTAGATGGATTTGATGAACGATCTGATTACAGCCGCCATTTATAAATACCCTTCGTATATCAACCCCCTGCGAGCTTCACCCCCTAGTCGTTGATTTACACTTAAATTCTTCAACAAAGTAAGTGAACTGTACAAATTACTGCATATTATAAATCACCTGGCTCTTCTTCCTACATGCTACATGTACTGTGTCCACATTTATATTTCAAATAATCCTTGTGTATATTCCTAAAGGTATTCTGTCCTCTTTTTCCAGTCGGAATTTGTCCATATTCGTGATGATGTTGTTTCCTCTCTTCTTCAGTTTTTGATCGTTTTGTATTTTCGATTGTATCTTGATTCCTTTTTACTTTCTCTTCAAATACAAAGTATGTAAGCAAAGAAATTTTTTCAATTAAAAAAAATGTTGGCTCAGAATATAGTTTACAGGAATGTATAGCTTACTACATATGTATGTTGTCTAGAGTACGAAAAAAGAATTCATTCGCTTCTGCCTGTCTGTCTGCCTGGTAGAAAGTCGGAAATACAAAAATCTTTTGAAAGAGACTGTGGATCTTGACCAAATTTGGCATACATATTCTACTAAGAAAAGCTAGTTTTGGTATCACATGGTAATGCAATTAGACAACTCCTTCCGATAATTTACCTGAAATAATTTCCAAAAAATGTAGATAAAATTAGGAAAAAGAAAATGTTATCCGAAGATTTTGTACTTGCATACACATCATTAGAACTGAGTGATTTATCAGAAGTCTACTCTTTTCGTTATTCATCCACAATCTTCGGCAACTGAGCCACTTTTTTGGAACTCCTCAGATAATTTTAGGAATTGGCCACCCTTTTACTTCAAAGTACTCTCTGTGAAGTTTTTCAGATCCTTTGAGCCTTAAATTTAGGAAATTCGTTTTTTTTTTGTTTTCTCCGTAAATTATAAAGGATGAGTCAGACAAAAAAACGTAAGAACAACATTTTTTTCTTTTCCCATGAACTATTCGATGTCTGTTATACTTTTATTCACATTGAAAACGCTATTTTCAGCAAAAAAAAATCGAAATTTTTTTTTTTCTATCGGACACCTACTATTCGGCTGCTAGTTTTAGAGGGTATTCAACAATGTGTTGAAAACCTACAAAAAATCCAGATCGTGGGATTCAATAATTCTGGCAAGGAAAAAGATATATTAAAAAAAAGTTTTTAACGTATACACCATTATAAAAATAAAAAAGTTAGTAAATTTATTTCTCTCACCATGGCACCGGTCGATGTCCTGTAAATTTGACACAATCGATTCCACGATTCGTGAAATTCTTCAAAAAATACACGGTACAGTTATAGATATATTTAGCGGTTATAGAAATCGTATTGACTCGAAATTGTATTTACAACACGTAAACAATGAAAAAAGCATCGCTTACAATCGTTCTCATGATGCCTTAAAGGTTTGAAAAATTGAACCTATCTTTGTAGTGCTGTCCAGCCCCGTCAGTAAAATGCACTCTTTTTTGTTTGGATTAAAGTTGCCTTCAGGTGATCGGTGATTATATTTTAAACATTCGTGCACAGTCACAGTATTATCATGCAAATCATCCAAAAGAATCGCCATCGAGCCGTACTGTATTTCTCCTCCATCTTTATAATAGTACACTACGGTATGAATAGTGCGCGAGTTGTTATTCCAGTGAAAACTTTGATTAGCTTTTTTACGCGACGAACGCATAATTTTCGGCAAAATCGCATTGAATCAAGAACTCACCGTCTGTCAACTTTTCTTTGCGATAGTCAAAATACCTTGTTTATTGACGGGCGACGTACGCGTGAGTCTTATGCTTCGCAATTTTTTCGTATAATTCCTCGACACACAGATCACCAGAATGGTGTCTGCATCGCTGATCGATTAGTTTCGGTCCAACGGTGAAATTGCACACTATCAATATCTTCTAAATCGAATATATTTCGAATGTGATCTACTAACGGTTCTGTTCCTGGGCAGTTCGCGCACTCTCCGAGGTAGCAACCTGCGTTGGATGTTCCACACACGATGATGAAATCCTCATCATTTTTCAGATGCGTTGGACAATTTTTCGTATACTTACAATCTTGTTCGAGAAGTTAACAGCATCGATCATTAGCTTCACATTCTCATGGTACACGCACACACACGCGCGCGCGCGCTATGTATACCGGTAGCGCCAGCTAGAATGCAATGCTTTAACGCTGCTTAGCAAACATCGAAATACTGACCGGTAGATTCGGATGCGCATGTAAAGCTTGCGCAGTTTTCTAAGATTGCAGTACACGAAACGTTTCTGTTTTTGCTCGCGGGTGCAATCGGGTTGTTTCACCAACCAAATTGTTTTCATAGAAGCACGTTACAGCTTTCGTGGTGAAATCATTTGATCTTTTGCCTTGTTCATAATGGACTATTGTTACGAATGAACACTGGCTGAGAGCAACGGTAACAAACGCATAAGAGCAGTTGTGTCGACCACGTTATTGCTCTATCCGTCACGACTATTTTGCCTCTCACCCCCTCCATGTGTTTCGCTTACCCATCCACAGCTTACTATTTACAAAACCGCAAAGTGAACCCACGACTGCAAACAACGCGTAGAACGACGCCACGGGCAGGAGGGAGCTCTATACCGGTCTAACGGTGCTCAAGCGGTCGCAAAAAAAGTAGAGTACCTTACGATCGAAAAGTACCCGGAATTTCTCATTTAAACGAGCCACCCTTGAGATATTGTCAAAATCATTCTTTTCTGGGTTGGTACATCTGTCAGTTGTGTACATGTCACTTTTAAGCGCAATGTGTCAGATAGTTTGTGCGTAATAGCTTTGTAAACAAGTCATTGTTTGGTGTACTCTGCGAATTTCGCTATGTCGAATTTAATTCAGCAAAGAGTGTGCCTGAAATGTTTTGTTTCTAATGAAATATCATGTGCGGAAGCGTTGAAAATGTTAACGGTATCCTACGGGGACTCGACGATGTCGAAAACACAAGCATACGAGTGGTACAAAGAGTTTAAAGCGGGCCGTACTGTGGTTCATGATTTGCCTCGTTCCGGTTGTCCATCCACCTCTGTGACCGACGAAAACATCGAAAAAGTTAAGAAAATTGTGCTCGAATATTTTCGTGTGAGCATCAGGGAGATAGCAGCCGATCTTGGTGTCTGGTTCGAATCGGTGCAGACCGTTATGTACGATTTTTTGGGCATGAGACAAGTTCAAGCGTGACTTGTGCCGAGATTGCTGAATTTTTTGCAGAAACTGCATCCCATTGCAGTCGCTAAAGAAATGCTTTCTTTGGGCCAAAATGTTATCGAAGGCATTATTACCGGTGACGAGACATGGGTCTATGAATATGACATCGAAACGAACCAACAATCATCGGAATGGCGCTTCTCGGACGAGCCAAAACCCAATTGAGGTGATAAAGGAGAATTTACAGAAGGCGATTCCAAAATCGGCCTATGAAAAGTGTTTTAAAGAATAAAAGAAGCGTTGGAATATGTGTATTGCTTACGATGGAGATTACTTTGAAGGGAATAAAATAAATATCGATGAATTATTGAACCGTTTTCGTTTCATTGACAAATTCCGGATACTTTTTGATCGTAAGGTAAACGTAAAAATTGCAACTGTGTCAATGCGTCTGCAGACAATTTGCCGATTCGATCGATATAATTTCTTTGCTTGACAAAAATACGGTGATATGACTTTTTTGAAAAAATATTTTTATTCTTTGCCAAGGTTGGCAAATCTCACGCTGTAGATTTTTTCGTAGATTCTCAACACATGCTGAATACCCTCAAAATTTAACAGTCAAATCGAAGGTATCTGATTGGACGAAAAAAATAATTTCGAAATTTTTTTACTGAAAATAACCTTTTCGATGTGAATAAAAATATAACATATATTGCATCGAATAATTCATGGAAAAAGAAAAAAATGTTGTTCTTATGTTTCCTTGTCCGACGCATCCTTTTCAATCTATGAAAAAAACAACAAAATACTGAATTCCTAAATTTAAGGCACAAAAAATCTGAAAAACTTCACAAAGTACTTTCAAGTAAAATTTGAATGATGAAGAATGCTTGTTATATAGAATAATAATAAACTATTCTGCAGAGATGTTAAATAAAATGTTTTATGCAGTCTCCAAGAGCTGCGAATCATGCATTTTCCATAGCAACGATATTTTTCGTTGGCCTCTTATAAATAGAGATATATTTCTTGAATTGTATTTCGTGCCTTTTCCTCGAGATCACTTGGTAGCCCCTCACTCTGTGCCGATATTACCACTTATTCAAAGTTTAAAACCGAGACGGTGGCTCATCTGCGCCCTCGCGGCGGCCACTCTCGGATACCAGCCCCATTCTTCATTTTGGTTCCGAAGGAACCACACATTTGTGAAGAAAAAAAAAAAGTTTTAAGGAAAATGGGGAAGAAAAGCGCAAAGGACGAAGAAAAGGATCTTCGAGACCGTATAAGACGGCTCGAGAAAAACATGCGGAAAAAGAAAAAGCAAAAACATCATAGGAAACGTAAGTTAACCTCTAATTTGTTACAGTTCAACTCAACACCGATACAACGAAGCGGACGAGACCAACATCAATACACTCGTTATCTCTATCATGCTCGATGGCTAGGTCAAAGTGTAACTGACTAGCAAAAAAAAAAATCTACGTAAGGCGTAGAATATTACAATGGGAAGCAAGCCAGGCCCACACTTCCAGCAGTTCAAGACTGCTAAATACAGCGAATGCTTTATTTTTATCCGAGGGATATTGATATGCATTTTAAATGAGCGGATGTTTCCTTTCTCCTGGCCGCAGGTTATGACTATTCATCGCCATGCAGCAGCGGTAGCAGCAGTGAGAGCAGCAGCGAGGCAAGCGATAAGAAGAATGAGAGTGAGAGAGAGAGAGACGATCGTGCTCACACGCGTCGAGGCGACGTAGGGCTTCACGCTCGCTTTCTCGTCATCGCTCTCGCTCGCGCGACAGCTTGCGTTCACGTTCTTGCGTCCGCTCCCGCTCTCGCTCAAACGATGCAATCCAGACACAAGAGGGAACTACGAGTTCAGCTGGGGATGATAACCTCAACCAGGATCCTACAAAAATGCCAACAGAAGACCTCGAGCAGCCAGGCCACTCGGTCGGTAAAGGAGGACGTGACGCTAGGCGAAGACATGTTACTCGTTATTGGCAAACGGCTACGATCAGACAAAAAATTAACAGAGCCCGTGCACAAGGACATACAAATTCGCTGTGAGGAAATATACAAAGATGGTTTGCCAAAAGACATAAAAGCAGAATTGCTAAGCAAACATCCCCAACCGACCAATGTCGCATTCCTAGAAGCACCAAAACTCAACTTAGAGTTGAAGGCTTCCGTACATGAATCGGTTGCTAACCGAGATAATCGGCTTGTTGAAAAACAGGAGAAGGTTGCAGTTTGCTTATCAGTGTTGGGTTCGATCCTATCTCTACTTTTGAATAAAGAAAAGGTGAAATCGATTGAGTTAATCAAAAAAATAAGCGACAGCTGCAGAATCCTCGCCGATTTACAAAGAGACGAAACCCTAACACGACGATCACTGTTTATACGTGCAATCACGACCACCACAGAGAAAGTCGTGGGGCGGGCATTACAAGCCATACCAGCCCTCTCCCCGCAGGTCGTACTCAGCGAGCAACAGAACACACAGGAAACGCAGTTAGAGGATGTGAGTATTGTGGCTGGTAGACTGAAGCATTTTACCGAAAACTGGAGAACAGTCACATCCGATGGGTTTATTCTAAACACCATCACAGGATTTAAAATACCATTCAAAACAGAAATTCGTCAAAATCAACAACTTCGCGAACCTTCACGGTCGAATAACGAAATTAAAGCCATAACGGAACAAATAAATAAATTATGGCAAAAAGGGGAAATTCGTAAATGCGACGCTACAAAGGACAATTTATATCGAGAATTTTCTTGACGCCTAAACCTGATGGCTCCAGTCGTCTAATATTAAATCTTAAACCTCAAAACAGAAATTCGTCAAAATCAACAACTTCGCGAACCTTCACGGTCGAATAACGAAATTAAAGCCATAACGGAACAAATAAATAAATTATGGCAAAAAGGGGAAATTCGTAAATGCGACGCTACAAAGGACAATTTATATCGAGAATTTTCTTGACGCCTAAACCTGATGGCTCCAGTCGTCTAATATTAAATCTTAAACCTCTAAATGAGTTTATAGACACAGCCCATTTTAAGATGGAAGATGGCAGGACGGCACAGAGGCTTATATATCGCGGATGCTACATGATAACGATAGACCTTAAAGACGCGTACTACCTCGTGCCTATTACGAATGAACATAGAAAATACTTACGCTTTCTGTTTCAAGGTCAACTATTTGAGTTCACGGTTTTACCATTTGGCTTAAACTGCGCGCCGTTAATTTTTACGAAAATAATGAAACCTATTGTCATACTTCTAAGAAAAAGAGGGCTCATGTCCGTTATCAATCTCGACGATATGTTACTGTTTGGCAACTCGGCCACAAATTGTTTGAGCAACGCCGAGCAAACAATATCACTTTTAGAAAGTCTTGGTTTCGTTATTAATTATGAAAAAAGCAAGTTGTCCCCATCTCAAAAATGTACATTTCTAGGCTTGTGTCTGAATTCCGATAAAATGCAAATCGAATTGCCTACGGATAAACGAGCAAATATATCAAAACTAATACGTAAATATCAAAGGATCAGAAGATGTAAAATTCGGGAATTTGCTTCATTTATTGGATCTCTTGGCTTTTGTTGCCAAGCAGCGACATATGGTTGGGTATATTTAAAAAATTTTGAGAGGGAGAAAGTTATAGCACTAGAGAAGTGTCATGACAATTACGAAGCTGTTATTGAAATAAACCCCGAGCTAGACGCTGATTTCGAATGGTGGAAAGACAATATACTAAAAATTGTTAAGCCAATACGCAATTCTAAATTTTTGTTGGAAATATTTTCTGATTCATCGTTAACGGGGTTGGAGGCGTGTTGTCAAAAAGAAAAAATCCATGGTTTTTGGTCTCAAGAGGAACGTAAATTTCACATAAATTACCTATAGTTATTTGCGGCCTTTTTCGCACTGAAAAGTTTCGCTAAAAACTTAAGCGACTGCAATATTTTTTTAAGGATTGACAATACAACAGCAATGTCATACATCAATCATATGGGTGATATGGGCAGTAACAAATTAAGCGAAGCTGTGAAAAAGACGTGGATAAGGTGCGAACGCCGCAACATTTGGCTCTTCGCATCGTATATTCAATCTAAGAATAACTCTGAGGCAGATTTTGAATCTAGACAACTGGAGCCTCAAACGGAATACACGTTATCAGAAAAAGACTTTCAAAGAATTCGAAAAGTATTGGACAATCCGGATATAGATTTATTCGCTAGTCGAATTAACAAAAAATGTAACACTTACATTTCATGGAAAAAAGATCCGGGGTCAATCGCAGTCGACGCATTTACGGTTGATTGGGCGCGTTACTTCTGTTTAAACACTGTTTTTCTTTTCTAACAAAAAAAAAATATATATATATATCTCGTTCATGCCATGAGTTAACCAAGTCAAATCTTCGATTTGAGCGTGAAATATAATAGTTGGAGCAGTATGTGAGTTGTGTCGTAACGTAAGTTTAAACATCTACCAAGTGATCTCGAGGAAGAGGCACGAAATACAATTAATCGATTAAACAAGCTTACCTGTAAGTGAAGTTCAATCGTAATTGTATGCAGGGCCTCTTCCGAAAAGATGAGCCCCCCCCCCCCCCCGTAAAATACAATTTTCCTTTCTTCCCATAGCTGATTAAGATCAGCCCCATATACGTTACGACAGACTTAGAATATCGGCACAGAGTGGAGGACTACCAAGTGATCTCTGCGGACGAGGCCCTACATACAATTACGATTGAACTTCACTTACAGGTAAACTCGTTTAATCGATTAATTTTCGGATGATGTTAAAAACGTTTAAGAATTAAGTTTCAATATATTTTCGAAAATTTCTTGTTTTCCGACTGTCATATTGGATTCGGTATTTTTTACGTTTGAATTGAATAACTTTTGAATTTGGTTGAAGTTCGGTATATTCTGCTGAAATGTATACATTTCAATCTCAAATGCCCCTAACTGAGTCCCTAACCAGTTTTGTACAAATCAAAACATTTTTTCTTTTTCGGTCCGCTCAATAAGATCCACAATTTGGAATTTCAGAATTTTTATCCAGATTCAGAACCAGCGCTCTAAAAGAATCTAAGTAACGAGTTTTAACCCATAGAATCACGTTTTACTTTATGATCCACTATATTTAATCCGGTATTTTACCTATATATCTGAATTTAGAGTTTAGATTTGTATTCAGTAACCTCAATAAGTCCGAATATCGAGTTTCATTCAAATGAAATAACTTTTTATATTGTGGACTGTCATACCATATGATCCACAATGCAGTTATTATAGAATTAAATTAATAGAAAATCATGTATAATCGGTTCGGAGTATGTTAGTAGTAGCGTTCTTCTCGTTAGGTACTTAGGTTGATAAGTCTAACATCACTACTCGGTAAGCGCTACAAAACCGTTGTAAAATATACTTCTTGACATTAATAATAAATTTTAAAAGATGAAGGTAAAATATATTCAGAACACCTTCAATCCTATACTATTCCATCTAATTCCTATATTAATTCCGAATAGTTTAGTTTTATTCGATATTTTTTCCAATAGTCCGTCAATTAACCATTTCCTGCATCACGTCAGTGCCCAAAACTGTTTGAATTGCAATGCCACGATGATTTATAAGCATTACAATGAATGAACGAAGCTTAGTTCTTTTGCCCTGTCCCAGTCTATGACAATAGCTAGTTCTTGTTTTGCTGCCTCGTAGAGGAAGCTTTGTTTTAGTAAAAACATTTTTTCCTGAGTCTTTCATGCCGAGATACTTAAAATTGTCTGAAACAATCATAAAAATATTTGGTGCTTGGATGGGTGCATTAAGAACTTTGAATGTAATGCGCTTATAATTTTGAATAGCTCCAAGGATCATGCCAAATTGTTGTACTCAAGTAAAACACAAATTGCCCTTTATCTGTTGTGATATTCGTTACAATCGTTAAGATGATTGGGGAATACTACGAAATCCGGGACACTATATTGCAATAATGAATTCCATATGTCTCAGACATAGAAGTAATGACCTCATGGGTAGAGAGTCGATATCAGTGATTACTTTATGATTTTTTGAAATTGCTTTAGATTTTTCAATCCAAATAATAATGATAGAGTGAGATGGTTTAATTTGGATTAGAAGTCATATAGTATCATTTCTATATGCCTATATTGAGGATATCTTGTATATGGCATGTAGTTTTCATGTTAAGTCATGTTACACTGAAATGTATCTTCTATTTAAATGCAATACGTACTATTGCGACTTTAGCGTTTTGTTTGAATTTTTGCTGAGAT